>JBAMAW010001004.1:0-33394 GCA_037043295.1 Amiota minor
TGAGCTTAGGAGCGGAAGAAAGAAACACGTCTTCACTGATCGAATGCCAGCAATGGATATTGTATATTTATAGTGTTCCTTAAAGTTATGCCTATTATCAACAATTAAACATTGACTACTTAGAGTAGGTGTTTAAGGGATATTTACATTTTTATATTTGTGGCATAAATAATTACATAGCTTCTTTCTAGATACCTAAGTGAAATAATTTACATCTAGTGAAAACGTGGCACCAGAATCTAATGACCACGTTGAAATATCTGAGAAAATTTGAATTAACAAGATCTAGGTTTTTAATTTTGGTGAACACACTACTTCAAGATAATATTACTTATTTCATTAAACGGTTTGACAAAAAAAATGTTCTTTATATGGCGAGGGAATGTCTGAGGGATGCTCAATTGCACAGTGTGGATCATTTTTTGAAGTGTGAAACATTCCTTATTAATATTTCCACACGCTGATGTATTGAAACTTATGTTATAAAGCAGCATATGGCTATAGAACTGGAATAACTTTCTGTTCAATGCTCTTTTTAATTAAAATAGCAATGCCTTGTTTGCTTATAAGGTTATGCGCAAAATTAAAAAAATTGTTTATGTACAATAGTCAACCGCGATTGAGGGAGAAATATTGTGTATGTCTTGAAGGCAGAGAATTGTGCGAGTTTGGATTTTGTTGCTACGGTGAGGAGATAGATGAAGTGGAAGGGAAGGTATCAAACACAGGCGGTGCTTATACAAATTTGTGTTTTAAGGT
This sequence comes from Amiota minor, assembly GCA_037043295.1. NCBI lineage: Eukaryota > Metazoa > Arthropoda > Insecta > Diptera > Drosophilidae > Amiota > Amiota minor. Next base: position 760 of record JBAMAW010001004.1, read on the forward strand.
TGTTTTTGGTTCATTGTTTGCTGTATTATTGTGTTTGCTAATTTTAAAGAAGCTTTGTTGTTTGTTTGCTGTTACAAAGAAGATTTGAAAGATGAGGTAGAAGGAGAGGTATCAATCACAGGTAGTACTGATAAAATTTTGTTTTGTAAAGATGTTGTTGGTTCTTTTGTTTAATGTAGTCTCGGCTTTTGAGTTGGCTAATTTTAACCGTGTTTTTTTTTTTGTTTTTGTTGTCTAAATTAGAAGCGTGAAGATTAGTGATGATATTGTTTACGGTTTTTGTTTTTTAGACTCTTCAGTAGGAGAGGAAGAACCCGAAGAGGTTGGTGAAGCAGCTTGAGCATATGTGTGGGTAGTGGGGCTTGCGTTCAACGGGTTTTTGATTTTTGTTAATTTTGTCTTGTTTCTTTTATTGTGCATTTTTTATAATTTGAATTTTGATCATTTCTATCTTATGAATAAATTTGCTTACGGGTGCAGTCTACTGGAGTATGGGTGGGAAGGTTACATTGAACGCATACAGGGCTTTTGTGCAGCTTTTAGCTGTGTGTCCCAGAAGTTGACAATTCGTACAGCATACGGGATTAAGGTAACATTGTTGCACTTTAACTTTGTACCAGGAGATATCTTCAGAGTATACATTGGAGGCTAGGAAATTGGTCTATTATTATGTGTCAGCAAAGCGGTTTGCGCCCGGGTCGAGGGGCCCACACAATTCAAAAACACACCCAGTTAAAGAACACAAGCACAAATACAAGAGGAAAAATATAATAAAAAAAAGAAAGAGGTGTCGTGGAATACCCGCGCGGCTCCATTCAGAAAAAAATTTTTAAGTATTATTCTTATTTATTGCAAAATTTATGTTATTAATTTCCTTTTTAGGGTTCCGAACCCAAAGGTACCAAAGGGAATTCTATTGCAGAGACTACATTGTCCGTCTGTCCGTCCGTCCTCGGGTCACATCTCATGAACCGTAATAGCTACAATGTTGAAATGAATGTGTAGTTCTACCCCTTCTAACCACCAGCAAGAAATACTAAAACAAAAATATCTTAAAAACTTAAAGGGGTCTCCATACAAATGGTTTTTAATGCAGCAATACGATCCAGTAAGCCCACGATCTTGAAATTTAGAAACTTGGTGCCTATACATCAGAAACTTATAATATCGTAATTTCAGTTTGCTCGGACCCCTAGGGAGGGTACCTCCCACACAAACCCCGTAAAGAGTATTTCATCTTCGGAATAGTCGAAGATAACGTTCTTTCTAGTTTTAAGTATTACTTTACTTTTAGTTTGTTGATCATTATCATCAGCAAACACTTTTTTGTGTTATCTTATTTTATTAAAGAATGATTTTGCTTTCTTTTCTTTTATTTATAAATTTGTTCTTTATTTTACAACGAGATTAAGATTGTATCTATAATTATACTTGATAATAATGGTTATATGCGACACAAAAAACTTAGCAAAGTCGAGTTTATTTGATTGCGAAACAAAATGACTAACTAAGCAGCTTCGAAGTTGTTGCGATTATATGCGACTTATCACAAGTCGAGTTTATTTGATTGCGAGACGAACTTGGCAGCTCACTCATTATCTGTTGATGAAGTAATTGAATGCAAAGAAGGATATCTCTCTTCTGCTTTATTTTTTGCTTCTCTCATCATGAGCTGATGACCAAACATATACATTTATCAATATTACAGGGGCAACATGAATGACTCTGATTCTGATGGCATTGAATTTGTTGATTCTAATGGGCAAATCGCTGTTTATGATGATAATGACGACGATGATGAAGAACAAAAAGATTCTACAGTCTCGCCACGTCCTCCAATGCAAGTTATGTATATACAAATGGAATTTTGCGAAAAGTGCACATGGTAAGCATTGTATCCATGTCCTCCTTTTATGAAACCATTCCGCAAAATAAATGTGTTTAATCCAATTGGTTTCAGCACTGCCATCGATGAAAAAAGAATACAGATCGATTATGGCGGTTATTCCGTGAAATTGCTGAGGGTCTAGCGCATATACATCAACAGGCATTATACATCGTGATCTGAAACCGGTTAATATTTTCTTAGACTCTCATGATCAAATCAAAATTGGTGATTTTGGTTTGGCTACAACAAGTTTCTTGGCCTTACAAACCCACTGTAAGTAAAAAGCATGTAATATTTAAATAAAATTTAAATAATTTTTCATTAGCTGAAAATCCTATACAAAGTGTACTTGTCCAGACTTCTATAGAAGATCACTGGCACAGGCAAAGTAATCTTTATGTGGCACCAGAGCTTACGGGCAATGCCTGGAAATCTACATATAGTCAAAAAGTCGATATGTATACATTGCGAATTATTTTATTTGAAATGTGTCAACCAAAATTTGATACTGTTATGGAGCGTACTCAGACTATAGTCTTACTACGTGACCCATCAATTATTCTGCCAAAAAATGTACTAACTGATCAGAAAAATGAGGAAACAGTAAAGGTGAGTGAAAATTCAAACGATATTCAGTGTTATACTTATTTTCTTAGATTTTTAATTTATTTTTTTAGATTATACGTTGGTTACTTAATCATGATCCTGCTCAACGACCCACCGCTGAAGAGTTACTTGCTTCTGATCTTGTACATCCAGTACAGTTAGAAGCCAATGAATTACAAGAAATGCTTCGACATGTTCTTGCCAATCCACAAAGTAAAGCATATAAACATCTTGTAGCACGTTGCCTACAACAGGAAAGCGATGAAGTACTTGAGTATACCTATCATCTGGGCAGTAGTCGTGGGATGAAATCATGGAATACACCAATTGTCATTGATGATCTTGTCTCATTAAATCCGATCATAGAGTTTGTTAAATCAAAAGTTGTGAATCTGTTTCGTAAACATGGTGCTATTGAAGTTGATTCGCCACTTCTATCGTCCATGTCTGGCCAAACCGTAAATTGGTTTGCACTTTGTTTCATAGCGTGTCACGCAACATTGAGCATTGGTAATTTCTATACGAATAGTGACCATCGAGCCATTGTAATTGAGATTCTGCTGCATCCGGTTATCAGTGGTCAATTTCATTCTTCATTAGTTAAAGGCTGGAGAGATCGAGTTTTTGACGAGGACATCTTCCTACAGATCTGGGAAGATGGTACAACAGTCTCTGAAGGAATCAACAGTATGGCAGAAAGCGTCACATAGCGAATCTCCATAGCTTGTAATGCTTCGATGCCTAGAAAGACTAAGATCCTTGCGTGTAGGGCGTCCTACTTTTGGGATGACGAGATTGCTGAGCTTAGGAGTCGCTGCATTCGGGCACGCAGGTTGGCGCAGCGTGCCAGAACTTCTCCCTGTTGGTAGCAATTGCAATGCGACTTTAAGAGGCTAAGGCGTCTCTTGAGGAAGGTTATACGGTCGAGGAAAGATGCCTGCTTCAAAGACCTGCGAAATAGCTCTGAAACTGATCCATGGGACAAGGCCTTCAAAATTGTGATGAGCACGAAAAGAGGCCGCAGCCTCCACAGCCATCAGACCAAGCCTTGATGAGTAACGTGGTTGCGGCACTTTTCCGCGACGGTGATATATTTGTACCCACTGCCTCGTCCACAGGCGTTGCAGAGTTTCCAGAAGTTACTACCGTGGAGGTGCTGCAAGCACTTAGGAAGTTGGGAAACAAGAATGCCCCAGGTCCGGATGGTACCCCAAATATAGCGTTAAAGGCTGCAGTGAGAGCAGATGTTGCAATCTTCACAAAGATGTACTCCACATGCCTTGCCCAAAGAGTTTTTCCGACCATCTGGAAAAGACAGAGGCTAGTCTTGTTGCTTAAGTCAAACTCCCTCTGCATACCGCCCGCTATGTATGCTCGCAGATTATACATGCACATGTAATTTTGAATTACTTTGCAGAAAGAGCGCTACGGTATGACACAGATGAAGGCAGGAAGTAGTACAGGCTCACAAGAGGCGTGCCACAAAACTCGGTTCTTGGTTCCACTTTGTGGAACATAATGGACTACGGCATCCTCAGGATGAGCCTCCCTGCAGGATCTACTCTGATTGGCTATGCCGACGACATTGCTCTGGTAGTCGTAGGAAAAACGATCGAGCGGATCCAAGCTAGTTGCTGCGTAGTTTCGATTAGTGTCATAAGCTGGCTTTGGAATTGGCGGTTGAGAAAACGGAAGCTATTCTCCTGTCTTTCGAATAGGCCGTAGCCGTCCCTCAAGTACCTGGGAGTGCTTATTGGCACTCGGCTGTCCTTCAAGGAGCATCTAGTCTCCATAAATGACAAAGCGGCGAGAGTATATGGAGCTCTATCTCGCATAATGGCAAACTTAGATGGGCCGCGGGCAAGCAAGCGGAAGCTGCTAGCCAGAGTCGTTACCTCCATTGTCATATACGCGGTGTGGGCGGATGGAACACGGAAAAGCTCATACATGGCTGGTATACGCTCGACGTATCGTCTGACCGCTTTATGGGTAGCGAGCGATATCTGATGTAGCGGTTGAGGTGATAGCCTCTATTCCACCAATCGACATGTTGGCGCGTGAACTACCACATAGGTTCACTTCAGGGTCATCTGTGGAAAATGAGCGGCGATGCAGTATTCAGGAATGGCAGCGTAGATGGGAATCGTCAAGTAAAGGGCGATGGACGTTCTTCCTGATTCCCAGCCTGGATGTATGGATAACACGGAAACATGGAGAAGTGGATTTCCATATAACGCCGATACTCACTGGACACGGTTGCTTTAAATTTTATTTGCACCGTTTCAAACACGAGGATGACCCCTTCTGTCCTATCTGCGTTGGTATCGCCGAAGATATCCACCAAGTACTTTTCTGTTGTCCTCGTTTTAGCGGTGAGAGGACACAGATATAGGAGTATTTTGGTGAACCGCCTACAGTGCCACACATGTGCCAATCACTAGGAAAATGAAAAGTTGTGAAAACTGCTATAGCGAGAATTATGTCTACCCTCCGCGTAGCAGAGCAGCTGTACGAGTACGAGCACAAGCAAATCATTCAGCAGTACAATCGGTCAGAGGATCGTAGGTCATATATTATTGACGTGTAGTTGTGATCCACGCACAAGACAGGAATAATACGCGACCCATTTACATGGGACAGGACGACCCTTGAACAATTTTGCTCCTCCTTTCCTCCCGACGAAGTATTTAAAGTCAGTTCCGGGGGGACAATAGGACATGATGTAGGTAGTTTTTAGTGGGGTAAAGTCCCACACTCGGTTGTAGATCGGCTAGGCTTTCGATGCTTTTCTACCGACATAATAACTTATGTCAGCTTTGACAATTTCATCCCTGCCTAATTTTATTCTTCATGTGCCAAATATTCTCCCATTCTACTGCGCTCACACATCAACGGCTGTGTCTAACTGTGTGCAAGAGATGTGCAATGAAGACATCGTTTTTTGATTCAAACAATTTGTTCTTGGGTATGCCAAAATTGGTAATAAGAAGAAGACCTTTCTGTTTACCATCCGCGCCTTTCAGTCAGTGATTTTGTGCACTACTTCAATACACTACATAAATCGGCGTTATTAACATTTTCCGCGTGTTTTTGCATACTTAAAATTTGTGCATAATTTCCTTGCGTTTTATTTAATTAGATTTCTAACAATTTATCTCTAAAACTTTATAGGCTTTGACGCAGCTCAGTCAGTGTTTTTGTGTTCTATAAATCAGCATAATCGGCATTCTTAATATTTACCGAGTGTTTTGTGACTCGTTTGTGAAAACAATTGCGACTTTTATTTAATTTTTTTTTTTTCATAACTTTAACATTCCTATTTTTTTTTTTCATAACATTAACATTGTTTTATTTTTTTTTCATAAATTTAACATTGCTATTATCTACTTTAACTGGTAGAATTCAGCGTACACGCCAGAAATTTCTCTGGGATCAGTTAGAAATATTGTCGCAAGTACTTCAAACAATCAATATGTTGATATATTGAATGGAACGTATATAATTGCATTGCATTTAATTTCCCGTAATTTTGAGTCTTTTAGCTGTGGGTCTGTAATATTACGTTGTGATTTCTATTCAGCAAAACATTTTCAACTTGAAATTACTTTACGTAACACTAGCGCTTTTACTTTGTGTTGTCATAAGGGAAAAGTTACATTACCATCCCTCTTTCAGAATGTTCTTTTTATGAATTTAGTTCAAGGCTTAATCTCAAAACTCCAAGAATTGTTTTGATAATATCCATTCTTATAATTCTTCATTTGCAATGATAAGATCTGAATTTAAATTAGATAACAGAGTTTTGAATGGAATTTATCATTTTAAGATTCATGATTATTTTACCACCGATCTGCTTCAATTACTACGGGTTATGCTAGTGATCCGACATATGCACAGCTTTATTTTCACCACATTAACTCTGCTGTACGCCATAGACTGAAGGGATGCAATGTGTCTATTATGTATGAATTAGCTAATGAGTTATTGTAGATCGTGTAAATATGTTTGTACGTTCTTTTCGGTCAATGGCTGAGTATTGTCACCGTTCTGAAAATACAACTGCTAATGTTTGTATGATGATTAAGGTGAATAAAGAGTGTGATCTTCGTCGATATAATGATGCGATTCAGACTGATGTTGAAGCTATTTTTAGAAGCGATGATGGTGAACCGTCTTTTGAGAGAGGTATGGTTGTTTTTCCGAAATTTTCACGAGAACTTCATAATGTTTCTGTTTTGGATTCTTCATTAGATCCGTTGGCATATCCTTTGTTTATTTGTCATTGTCAACGAATGACTGGAGAGGATCAGGCTTACTACAGCTTTGATAAAATTGTCAGTCAAGATGCACGTGAACATAATAATTTTCGTATTGAGTTTTTGAATACTGCATCAGTTAGTGGTCTACCTCGCCATAAATATATTTAAAACAAAAACTGTATTGTATTATTAATTTGGAATTTAAATACTGGAAAAGCATTCGTGAACGGGACAAGCATACGCGTAAACGAATGCACCGAATCTCAATAGATTGCGAGGTGTTAACAGGTGTAGCGCGTAATATTCGAATTCATTTCATTTATTTGGGAACCCGTTTTACCGTTCAAATTTCAAAGAACTCAATTTCCAGTCATTACAGCTTTTGCGATGACTATACAAAATTCCCAAAAAGTTGGCATTTTGTTGAGACAACTTGTGTTTAGTAACGGACAATTGTATGTTGCCGCCAGTAGTGTTCGATCATTCAATGGATGGCGATTTTATATTTCTAAGACATCAGATCAAGGCCATTTATCACGTGATAATAGAGTTTTCACAAAGAACATTGTTTACAGAGAAGTTAATAGCACTTCAAAATCATGTTCTTGTTAGAAAAACTTTTTTGATTATTGTCCTATCGAACTGAAACTTGGACACTATCAGTTTCCAAGAAAGGTGCAACACATTTGTCGGAAACAGCTCAATCGGACTACTAGGGGAGTACTTCCCATACAAACCACCTATTTTTTTTTTTTTTTTTTGTTCCCATTGTACTATTGTTTTCCTACATCTTATATCTTAAATATAAAAGAAAACACTAAGTACATTTTTAACAATAAGAGGGGAAAGGGCAGTGGACAATATCGAACATTTTCGAATGGTCTCTTGAATAATGATCTGGATTACTGGGTGTCTTAGGCCTCATTTTTGAGAGCTACTTGCGGCAGGCCAACAACCGCAAGATGCCTCTCAGCGCCACCCGTAACCTAAGTTAGGTCAGATCGACTGGTCTGCTTCGTTTTAAGCGTCTACGTCTAGACAATTCGTGAGATGGAAGGTCTGTTATTTCTAGATTGGTATGTCGCTCTAATGTTTTGTGGTACCTCCTGCTAGCATTAATGATTTCTTCCTGAATCATAGTTACGCCGAGGTCTTTGTGAATTTCATAGTTAGATATAAACCAGTCCGCATTAACTATTGATCGAAGTATTTTCGATTGTTGACGCTGAATAATGTTAATGTTAGTTTTCTTGGCTGTACCCCATAATTGCATGCCGTACGTCCATATAGGCTTAATTACACTATTGTATATTACCAATTTCCCATTGGTTGTTAACTTAGATCTACTGTTAAGAAGCGGGTATAGCTGCTTAAATTTTAATATGAGTTGATCTCTCTTTTTTTGGATATGATGTTTCCACGTCAGTTTACTATCAATATGCATGCCCAGGTACTTTGCCACATTGCTTAATGGAATGTCAGTACCTTTTATTTTTAATTGTCTTGGCTGATAAGCTGTCCGTGTTGTGTATATCACTTGCGTCGTTTTTAGTCCATTCACTTTTATTTTCCATTTATCAAACCAATTGCAAGCTTCGTCAAGAATATTCTGCAGCTTAGTTGTTGCTACAACTAAATTTTTATGGGAGTACATTAGTACTGTATCGTCAGCGAAGGTAGCCACCATTGCCGAGCTATCTCCTGGAGTTGGGATGTCTGATGTGTATAAAGTATACAACATAGGACCAAGCACGCTTCCTTGAGGGACTCCTGCTCTTATCTGTCTTAGCGTAGAAGATTCATCCTTACATTTAACGTAGAAATAGCGAGAGTCAAGGTAGCTTTTAATGATTTCAAATAGATCAATTGGAAATACGGTCCTAATTTTACTCAGTAGGCCGTCGTGCCAGACTTTGTCGAAGGCCTTTTCTATGTCCAGAAAAACACCAACACAGAACTTTTTTTCATCAAGGTCCTTTAAAATTTTGTGAGTTACTCTGTGGACTTGCTGAATTGTGGAGTGACTTTGTCTAAACCCGAATTGGTGGTCAGGTATGATTCTGTTCACATCTAGTATTGGTTGTATTCGGTCAAGTAGGAGACGTTCAAATACTTTAGAAAGTAAGGGCAATAGGCTGATTGGTCTGTACGAGGACGCCTTGGTTGGATCTTTGCCCAGTTTGGGTATGGCTATTATTTCAGCAACCTTCCATAAAGATGGGTAGTGCTTTAGTCTTAATATCGCATTGAACAAATTCCTAATAAATACGATTGCCTTCGCAGGGAGCTCTTTGAGTAACTTTCCAGTTATTTGGTCATAACCTGGCGTTTTTCTCTGACTAGTGCGCTTTTCAATACAGTGCCTAACTTCATTGGTTGAAATCATTTTTGTACAGTATTGCGGAGATGGAGTCCTGTTGTACAAATTGGTGTTACTATTAGATTGATTGGTAGTAAAAGCCCTTTCATAATAGTCTGCCAGTAGTGAAGCTTTGTCATAGTTGGTTCTAGCCCAAGTCCCATCCGATTTTAAAAGTGGCGGCTGGTGGAAGGTGCGATTTGTGAAGTGCTTAGCAGCCTTCCATAATGAGTAGTTAGTGTCAGATGTCGGCGATAATGTTTTTGTATAATTTACAAATTGTTCATTTTTAAAATTCCTTAGACTGTTTTTCAAATCTTTGATTCCTTTGTTAAGTTTAGCTTTGTCATTTGGATCTCTCGTCCTTTGCCAGATCTTACGCAGTTTGTTTTTGTTCGCGACTTGGATTTTTATTGAGCGGGGGAAAATATAGTTGTCCTCTTTTGGATTAAGATCAGGCGTTGCTCTATTAGCTGCTTCGTTTATAATGTCATTCAAGTATATCACTGACTTTTCAATATCGTCAGGTTCTTTAAGAGGTACATTTATTGTGAGGCTATTGTCAATAAATTCTCTGTACGCCTCCCAGTCAGTTCTGAAATTATACATTTTGCAGGCGGGTTGATCTTTTTTTATTGCGCAACTATATTCAACTTGTATTGGTGAATGATCGGAAGAAAGTTCAAGTCGGGAATCAATTTTGAAATGTGTTATATTCATGTTTTTTAATACACAGAAGTCTATTAAATCCGGTATTTTAGTCCGATCTGTTGGCCAATATGTGGGTTCACCTGTACTCAAGTGCATCCCCCCAATCGTTTGAATTGCACTTAGCAAGTTTTTCCCTTTGGTGTTTGTCAGCCTTGAACCCCAGTTTACATGTTTCGCGTTGTAATCACCTGCTACGAAGAACCTTGGACCAAGCTCTTTAAAGTAGTCCTTAAATTGAGCTGTTGAGATTGAGTGTCTAGGTGGGCAATAAATCGCTGCTATTGTGAAAGGTCCATATTTGTCTTCTAATAGCAATTTGGTCGACTGACAGCGTGGTGATAATTTTCTAGTTCAACGTGTCGAGTATTGTTTTTAACAATGATAGCCGTGCCACCATGTCCTGAACCATCCGGGTGATTTGTTTTATATATTTTATATCCGGGAATGCTCAAGTAGTGATTACTTGTGCAATGGGTTTCAGAGATTAGAGCTACGTCAATCATATTGTCATTTAGAAATAGTTGGAGTTCAAGGATATGTTTGTGCAAACCATTCGCATTCCACGCAATAATTCTTAATTTATTGTCCATTTTGTTTGTCAAGTTTGGTTATCAGGATGGTGATTATATTCATCATGTTAGTCACCTGTTGAATCAATTGCTTCATCATGATTTTAAGTTCAGCTGAATCGTCATTTGGCATAATATTATTGTTATTTTGATGGGAGGAATTACTTTCTATGGTCGGATTCTCAGTTGAGATGACTTTAGATTTTTGGGTTGGTCTGTTGATTGGCTGGGGTTGGGGAGTCGCAGCTGTAATTTGCGCGTAGCTTATACCATTCTCCACTTTACTGGACGTTATGGGCATTTGCTGAACTTTTGTGAGATCCGTCAATATTTTGGTTCGAAGGGCAGGAAACCGTTGGATTTTAAGGGTTTTGTATATTTCACAACCCTTGTAGTTGGCTGTATGAGCTCCACCACATAGAGCACATTTTATTTTAGTAGTTGACTCCATACAGCAGTCGATTGTTTTGTGCTTACCAGCACATTTGACGCATACTGGATCCCTGGTACAATAGTTTCGGGTGTGCCCGTATTTTTGGCAGTTGCTGCATTGCACTATCATTCTCTTGTTGTGGGGGGCCTCAAATTTAATTTTGGTATGTAGTAATGTCGTAATATTATAAATATTTTTATTGGTTGAACTACTTTTAAGTTCAATTGAGAACAAAGGGAGTGGTTTATTGGTTGTTCTTTGTAGGATATTATGTATATTTATAACTTCGTGGCCTAATATCTTCAGTTCGCGTTTTATGTCGTCGGTGTCTGTTGATTGATGAAGGTGTCTCAACATAACTTTAAAACCTCGTTCATCTTTGGGCTTGAAAGTGTAATATTTTGTTTCTTTGGTTTTTAGTAATTCAATGATTTTTTTATAATGTAGGGGCTCTGCCGGTTGGATACGTACTTCATCATTGGGCAATGTTTTAAGTACGTAGTTATGATCTACAATTTCGTACAGAGCATTATTAAGAATGGAGATTTCTTCTACCCCCTGCACATAAATAGGTGGTGGCTTATTAGCTTTTGGAGGTCGCTTGGAACTCATTGTCCATAGTATTCTTCGCTTCTTCTAAATTGTCATCGTCGACATCTAAGATGCCAAAATAATTGGAAGATGGCTTGCCAAGCCAGTAGTTAAGTGTGGTCTGCTTTTTTTTTGTTTAGGTTTATTAGAAGATATGGTAGGTGACGCTTTGGTTGTTTTGGGCTTTTTGTTAATGTTTGGGGATTGATCAGTCGGTATGGCTGGTGATTGCGTTTTTCTATTTCTTTTATTTGAAGCTAACTGTTCAGATCCAGTTTTATTATTTGAGTTTTGTACTTTTGTGATAATTGTTGGTGTAGGCAAAGAAGCGATCGAATCGTTGTTGTTGTTGTGGATATGAGTTTTGGGATTAGTTGTTGTTGCGGTAACTGCATACGATGACGCGATCGAAGCAGTTGTTGAGAAAACTGTTGTTGTTGATGCAACCAATGAAGCTGTTGATGTACAAGCAGTGCTTTGTGTTATAGTTGTTGTAGTTGCTGATACAGTTGCAGCTTGGGTAGAGTACAGGGGCGGTTGTGGGGAAGAGCATTGGGTGCTCCATGGTAAGGAGCACCTGGTGTTCGCGCTGTCTGAGCAAAGAACTGGAGAACAAGAACTTGCCCTGCGCTCAGGCGACTTGGTGGTTAAAAATGAGGATTCATTTTTGTTTTTAGGACAGGAAGAGACAAACGAGAAATATGCATTTCTTGTCGTCTTTGTTGTTGAACTGTTTTTTTGATGAGCAAAGCTCATCTTAACGATTTTGTTATAGGTTCCTATTGATTTCTTTGTATGTTTTAAATTTTTCTTCATTAATGCAATGATTTGCATAGAAAAGGGAATTAAAAATTAAAACAACAAGAAATTCCAATCAATAGAAATAAGTATGAAAAAAATTTTTTCGATGCTGAGCTTAGGAGCGGAAGAAAGAAATACGTCTTCACTGTTCGAATGCCACCCATTTGAATACTACAATGAAACGTTCTCTGCTTTCCGTCTTCGGCATAGTCGAAGATAACGTTCTCTCTTGTTTTGTTTTTGCTATATACTTAAGCAAAATGATTGAATTTTGGGCGAATGCAGAAAGAAAAGATTTTTGCATTTGCTTGCGAGAGAAGGAAATGTAGTTTAAAACAACCACACAGGAGCAGAATATTGGTAACGATGTCATAAGCGAGTATTCGAGGAGCGGTGGTGCAAGGAAATCGAAGTTTAGAAGCACCGAAAGGGCCTAATCGAGCACGCAGCAACAGCTCCGATATGAGTATTACCTCATTATCCGTGACCGAGGTTTCCAGTAAGGGGAAGGAGTGGAGGTGACATGAAAATTAAATTAAAACGTGAAAAATTGTAAGAAAGTGAAAAGGAAGTAAATCACGTACTGTAGTGTTGACGGTTGTAGAGGGGTAAGTGCCTGCTTTTCAATTTTTTTTATTTATCAAACCAGAGAGCTCTTTACGTTCAGATAGGGTCTGTTCGCATTGCAATTTGGTTATTCTGAACGTTGTATTTGGTACTTTTCGTTTTTTTTTATTTTTGGTCGTAAATTTCTTTTAATCAAAATAAAAAAATTATTTTTTTTTGTTTTGATAGCTTTAAGTTTTTTTTTTTTGATTATTGATAAGATTTTCTTTCCGTTTCTTTATCATCATTTGTTCTTTTTTAATGTCATTTATTTATAATACATATTATTTTTTTTCTATATATCTACATACATATCTAAATATTTATATATTTTTTATTGTTCCATGAATGAATTCATTTTGTTTTGTATAGCATGTAAGTTTTGTGTAAGTAATAAATGGAAAATATGAAACTTATAGCTGAGTAGAGCGATTGCTAGGGACGGTAAGGCAATGGACGGGCGGTGACCGCGCTCGGGCCATGGTATGTTGTGTGGCGAATATGGGAACTGCCCCAAGCGGCAGTTCATGGATAGGTGGGAGCACCAGCAGCTAGTAACATCGGTGGCTGCATTGGTCTGTGAGATTGAGTAAGGTAGGTAAGTTGGTGTTGGTGTTGCGGTAAATATGGTGGTAGGTTTGAGAGTGATGTTAGGTTTGAGTGAGAAAAAAAAAAGTATTGTCCGATCCTGTCCCAGCAGAGTAGGTTAACAACCCCACCCTGGGCTGTTGCTAGCTGGGCAAAAGTCTGATGGGATGCAGAAGTACGGATCCGGTACACACAAAACATATAAACATTTGCTGGAATAGAAAAAAAAAAAAACAAAAATTTAACTAGACTGTTAAAACGACGCGGTCATGCCCATACACACTCACACATACTTCTTAACCTATATCTGCTTTGACTATTTCATTTTTCTCTTGTTCCCCCTTGCACATCATTACATGTACATGATGTTTTCCCATACACATACTCACATAACTTACGTCAGCTATGACCAATTCATTCTTCCATTCTCTTATTCTTCATGTGCAAAATATTTTGTAAAGTACTTTGTATAACAAGGGCATACGTAGGGGCTTCGAACCTCCAAACCACTCATATGTTACTTTTTTTTTTTTGTAAAAATCGGTTTAGTGGTATAAGCGGGAAATACTTCATTTCATATTTCAGTGTTTACCATTTAATTATATAGATTTCCTTAATGTAGTCTATAAAAAAATCGGCACTCATATCGTCTTTGAATTCATTCCATAAAACTAAAACATTCGCTGGAATAGTCAAACCACAAATAAACCAAAATAACTCTCGCAATTGTCTCGGAGAATTAGTTTGTTCGTTGTCATTCGATGCAATCCCCCGCGCATGACATGCTTCCACAAAAGTGGGATACACAACTCCATTATGGAATCGTAAATCCTCAAAAGGCTTGGCACCACGAACATGTAATAGAAGTAACCGTAAATAAAATAACTCAACATCTTTAGGAGATACAACATAAATTCGTGATATAATTTTCTCTGTCCCACGTTGTTTAACAGTCCACTTTTTTGCTTTACCATCCCACACGAAATATTCTGGAACTTCAATAAACAGAAATTCATTTGCAGAAGCAACGTTTGTATTCAATGCAAAGAATGCTAATAATTTGGTTCTAGGAGGATTAGCTACGGCCTGGTCCACATTTCCTTCTCTAAAGTATTTATTTTGCCTTCCAGGTAGGTGGCAATCGAGCCGAACAATTGTATGAGACTGATAATGCATTGGGAATTCAGCCGCAGTGGTACCAACAAATCTACCATCTAAGAAATTTCGAATCTCATCTATCACGATTTCATTCAGCCCAACATTCTCAATACCAAATTCTAAAGTCACACAATCATACCCTTTATAAACATATTTGTAAATGTATTTGACACTCTTAACAGTCGTGCAAACTTCAACATTCAAATGACAATTGAACTTGGCTAAAAGATACGGATTGTATGGGACCACAAATCTATTATCAACACTATGCTCACGAACATCAACAGAAACACCATAATCACGACGTCTTTATACTGGATAACCATTCACATTATCATGAGAACGTTCTGAGAAATCTTTTGTAAAAGTTTTAGAACATTTTCCTTCTCGCATGCACACCGAATTATGATCAAGAACTCCACAGGGACCATGAATAATATGACTTTTTAATAAGTTATGTAATTTTGGATGAGTATCAGGGTCAGAAATTTAAGCAGAAACAATTTTATCCATCATTTCAATACTATCAACTCTATCATCATTTTCCAGAATCAACAAAATATGTGCATGAGAGAGACCACGTTTTTGGATTTCAATTGTGTAAATAATAGCATCAACTTTACCGAATATCTGGTTTTTAACTATCAAGTTGATCAGTTCATTCAGTTTAGTTTTGAAAACGCAAATAACAATTTCAGGTCGAAAGTGAGCCTTAGCCCCATTTAAGGTTTCTATAATTTCGGGCCAATTTGGATTACATGTCATAGTTGTGAATAAAGAAGGTTTTCTCTTTCGCTTTAGAATACACATAGCATCTAAGTAATTCTGAAACATATTTCGTGGAGAACCGATGAATGTGGAAGGCAAAATTACTCTTGAATCATTACCATTTGGATTTTGATTTATAAAATCCCTTAAGTTATTATAAAGGTCAGCACGTAGAGCAGCCTGATTTTGTTTAATGAAATATAATCTGGTACTTTCAATTCGAACGTACATATCAACGATCCATTGAAGAAATAATTTTTGGGAAGAATGCAGAAGACTAAAATCATCACGAATAGCAAGACGATAACATGTATACAGTAACATAGTAACTTTGTTTCGAGGAGCATGAGAACTAGTAGTAGAAGCAATGCTATGTGACATATTTACATGCCAACGGGTATCACCATTAGGAAACAAAAAAGGATAAGCCAGCGGATCTAATGAAGAGCCCAAAACAGAAACATTATGAAGTTCTCGTGAAAATTTCGGAAAACAAACATACCTCTCTCAAAAGACGGTTCACCATCATCGCTTCTAAAAATAGCTTCAACATCAGTCTGAATCGCATCGTTGTATCGACGAAGATCACACTATTTATTCACCTTAATCATCATACAAACATTAGCAGTTGTATTTTCAGGACGGTGACAATATTCAACCGTTGACTGAAAAGAACGTACAAATACATTTACACTATGACGATTCAGCTTAGGGATCTGGTTGTAATCACAAAAGCTAAGGAAGTGTGTGACGCCTTTCACACACAGTATGAAATAAATCGTCCAAGTGAGTCATCGGTGGGAAACATAGGGATGGTATGTCGGGGTACACAGACAGTCCATATCAGGTTGCCTGTAACGGATGCCAACGAGTCCTCATATGTTGGGTATCCTGCAGAGTACGGAATTGCACCGAACCAACCAGATGTTACAAGTGCTGGGGATTCAACCATTAGGCGCAAAACTGTAAAGGAAGTATAGATCGCAGTAACCTTTGTAGGAAATGCGGGCAAGACAATGTGTAAGAGTGAGCTAAAATGTGCGCTTTGCAGTGGTAACAACGTAGCGGGGAGCGCCCGTTCCCCGGAACACTAAAGGGCAGTTAAGGCTAAGAAAGCACAAGGGCGATGAAAATCGCCCAACTTAATCTTAACCACTGTGTGGCAACCTATGACTTGCTGCGACAAACGGTCTTCAAGCAACGCCTCGACCTTGTCCTAATAAGCGAGCAATATCGCAACTTGAGAAGTCTGGAGTAGACGTCGGACGCATCCTGTAAATCGGCTATATGGGTCACGAACGGGAAGACCCCTTAAAGTAGGGTAATGAATCCTCACATGGGTGAAAGTAAACGGCATTTACTTTCTCTCCTGCTATTGCGCGTGACTTTAATGATTGGTCGCAACGTGGCAGAGTCCTACTGGAAAGCCTAGCCACGCTAAATATGGAATTCCTTAATGATGATCCTTTTACGATAATCAAAGGCTGGTGGGACCGACTTATTGATAGGGAATGCTTCCTACAAATATGGGAAGATGACATAACTCTCACCGATGGAGCAAATGACATGGCAGAATTGCAAGGCGCATCTCATTAGCATGTGACGCCTCAATGCCCAGGGAAATGCGGACGCCATTGCGAAAGGCTGTAACCAAGCTCGCAGAAAGGCGTGGCGTAGTAAAGCCCATCCTAACTGGGAACAGCAACGCGAGGCTTTTCGGGCATTGTGGAATCTGCTAAAGAAATACATGCGGTCAAGCAAGGGAACCTGCATCAGAGAGATACGAGATAGCTGCGATATTGACCCCTACAGCCAAAGTCCGGTCCTGGCTTAATCAAGCTCACCTGGTGTTGGCAGCCGAAAAAACGGAAGCGGTCCTCCTGTCCACACGAAAAGTACGAGAGTCTTGCGTGTTTCGTGTAGGGGATATTTATATAACCTCCCAGCCTTCTATTAGATACCTGAGAGTGTTAATTGTTGCTAGGCTGTTCTTCAAGGACCACCTGGTCACCGTAAACAAAAAGGCAGTTGAAGTTATTGGAGCCTTATCCCGCATAATGGCAAACATAGGTGGGCCCCAAGCAAAAAAGCGGAAGTTATTAGCCAGGGTAATCGCCTCTCTAATGCTATATGCAGCGCCAGTATGGGCTGACGCAAGACTAAAGAGCTCTTTTTACGCAGGTGCTGGAGCATCTAAAGATGAAGAGCGTTGGTACGGCATCCAGGAATGGCAGAGAAGGTGGGATACATCTGAAAAATGGTGATGGACTTTCTCCTTGATTCCGAGACTGGATATATGGGTAAACGGACCCACGGTGATGTGGATTTCTATATGACGCAGATGCTCAGGGGTGACGGGTGCTTTAAACACTACCTGCTTCGTTTTAAGCATGAGGAGAACTATTTTTGTCCTGCCTACGTTGGCATCGCCAAAGATGCCCAGCACGTTCATTTCTGTCGCCCTCGATTTACTGTGGAGAGAGCACGCATTGAAAAGTGTTTTGGCGAACCACCCACAGTTGGAAATTTGGTGTGACATTTGCGTCAATCTCCGTAGAAATGGCTAAGTTTGCCATAATGAGTACTGTCCGCACATTGGAACGTGGCAGAGCCGCTGAACGAGCAAGTAATCGTTTGGCATTTGGTGTCCAAGTCCCCATACAAGTGTGAATAAAAAAACTTTCACAGAATCGCCATCTCCCCAACAAATAAAAAATTTTTTGGAAAATTCACCGGAAAAGTCTCAATAAAGATATAACAATTATACAACAACAACTCTTCCATTTCTTAATATAATTCAAAATTTGAAAGGATCACTAAAAGTGCCCCAAAATATTTTTCAGCGTAGGCCCCTGATATGTAGGACATCTCTGCTGTGTATACAACCAAAATAGAAAAACAACATGGCTGTTTGGTCTCAATGCATGACATGACATTTCATATGACTAACATAGCATACCAACAGCACATAACATAGATAACATTATATAGCTGTTTGGTTATACGTTCGATCGAACTATCGTTGTATGTTCGAACTTTGTTGTCTTCGATCAAACCTACATTGTATGTTCGAACTTCGATCAACGACACATATCATAAGTTAAGCGATGAAAATGAGGTTGCCTCCGTGGCCGAGTGCATAGAGCAGGTGTCTCGTAGTGCACTCCACGTGGGTTCGAATCCTGCCCAAGGCAATATTTCCCGCTTACTTATGACACAATTATTAATTTGAATTTAAATAATAAATAAAAACACAAAAATCACAAAAAATCTCGTGACCAAACAATGGCTTTACACAACCGCATAAAAACCTCTCCATTCTCCCATTCTACAGCATTCACAACATCAACGGCTGTGTTTTGTTGTTATTCGAAAGAGGTTATCTCTAACACCTTTTCTTACCTAAAACCTAAACCAATTTTGATAAAACTGAGATGGTACACATCTTGCCAACAATACCTTTCAAGTGTTTTTTTTCTGCCAAAATCGGTTCAGTGGTTGCTTCACAATTTCAGTGTTTGCCGTTTAATTATATAGATTTAAGTTTAATAATAAATAAATATAAATTAATAAATCGAAAAATCGAATTAAATAAAACGAGAGTGAAACACTTTAAGTATGCTACGAACATAAATACCTCAATAGCCTAGTGTGTACAGAGCCGATG
Source organism: Amiota minor (assembly GCA_037043295.1). Classification (NCBI taxonomy): domain Eukaryota; kingdom Metazoa; phylum Arthropoda; class Insecta; order Diptera; family Drosophilidae; genus Amiota; species Amiota minor. The sequence goes on from JBAMAW010001004.1 coordinate 19,764, forward strand.
CGGCCGATGACTCAAAACAACAGAGAATGGGTTCGAGCCCTCCATCAAGCTAATAAAAATTTTTCGTTTTTTTGTTTTATTTTTCTTTTTTTCTTTATGTGTATCGGCAAGCATCGTTTGTCTGTGATGAAGTGCATGGGGGTGGGGTTAGAGAAGAATCAATATGGGTATATAAAAATGAACCCAAGAAAGAAAGAAAGAAATGGTAAGACACCGCAAAACTCGAGAACGGCTCAACCAATTTTGATGATTTTTTTGTGGTACTCAGGGAGTTACTAATTGGGTTCATTTGGATCCGGTTGTCCAGATATAAATAGTTTTATGTCATTTTTTTTAACAATTTTTCATTTGGCGCAAAATATACTGAACCGATTTTAATAATTTTTTTTTTTAAAGAACAAATGAATCTTTAACTTGCTTAGGTTATAGTAGAATATTAAAATATATTGTGCATTCACGTAAATTATTAATTGCACATTTTATAACAACGCTTTTTAGAAGAACTTGTGAACTTCGGTGGTGGTTGTGTTTATTTTGTGCTCCTTATTTAAAATAAATTTTTTGATTTAGTTTTGAACATAAAAAGTTTTATTAACTTATTTTTTAATTTATTGTGATTTGATCGTTTTAATTTTTTGATTTTTTAAAATGCAAATTTTCTTTTAATCAGAGTTTCTAAATTTTTGTTTCAACACTTTAAGAAATTATTTTTATTGTAATCTTTGACCTGTATAGCTTCTCTTAACACTCTCTTACTTTATTCTTTCTCTCTGTAATAATACCATTTTTCTTTTGTGCTTCATGATTTATTAAATTTTGATTACAAAATTTTGTATTAACTTATTTTTTAACTGATTGTGCTTTGATCTCTTTTTTTCTTAAAATTTTACAAATACAAATTTTCCTTTAATTAGCGTTTCTAAATTTGTGGTTTTACTCTTGCTTTTATATACAAAGTACAGTGCCTGTGAAAACTATTTATGCTTATTTTATTTATTTATTTTTTTTTTTTTGTATTATTAAATTTTTATTCTTCAATTTTTTCAATATCAATGCTTCTTTAATTTTTATTATTATAATAATATAATGCATTGTTGTATTGTGAAATGTATTGTAGTAAATCATTTACGCCTAAATGCCGCATTAAGTATGTTGGTTATGTGGTTAATGGAAGAATAGCTGATATTATTGGCCAAAATATCGGCCTTCGTTGGTCTTGTCCTAATTGTCGGTCCGATGAAATAGATTTTCATAAATCTATCACGTTAATGCGTACTGTTTACAATAATCTGGCGAAAGACTTCAGGTGCTTGAATGATAAGTTCATTGCTTATGATAAGTCTTTCAAAGATCTAAAATCCTTTGTTTTATCGCCTAAGAGAAAACGGCGTCATTCACCAAAATAAAAAATTTCTTGACATTTCCCTCAGTTTAATCATACATTTTCAAAATGTCAGAGGTTTAAACTCTAAATTTAATACACTATTCACCAATAGTTTCTCTTTTCAGACATTATTTTGTTTGTAGAAACATGGCTTCGTCCAGATGTTCTAAATTCTGAATTGCTTAACAACAATTACTCAACTGTTAGAAAAGATTGATTGGATCGCGTTGGCGGTGAAGTTCTGATTTCTGTTGGAGCTTCTTATTCTTCTGATCTGGTGCTTTTTGATAATACCGATGACATTGAGTTTATTTGTGTTAAGGTTTCATTTATCAATTCTAATTTATTTATTACATGCTCTTATACCCGACCTGCTATTGAGAAAGTTTTTTCTTTTGTCAAAGATACTGACAAGATCTTAATCATGGGGGATTTTAACCTTCCAAATATTTCTTGGACGGCCTCTGATAATTGTAACTCTGCAATATCATCAGTAATCATTGAGTTTTTTGTTTCATTATTGGATCTTTCCCTTCAGCAAATTAACTACATATCTAAAAGCAATGAAAGAATATTCCAAATAAGCTATATCCCGTTATAACTTTCAACACCTTAATAATTTCTCCTATCAGAAGTACATGACACATGTCAAGGAGGGTATTATAAGAGATCCTAAAAAGTTTTATAACTATATTAATACTAAGCGCAGGCTGGATATATTCCCATCTTGTATGAAATTAAATGGTGTTGAATGTTGTAGTGATGGAGATATATCCAATCTTTTTTTAAACTTTTTTCAAAGCACTTACACTAATTTTATTAGCGTTAGTGATAATCTATACCCATATCACATTCCTCAAAATAATAAATTTAATATGCCAGTTATTGATTGTAAGATAGTATTACAATATTTAAAATCTTCAAAATTAACGTTATTACCAGGTCCAAATGATGTACCTAGTTGTGTTCTAAAGCGGCGTGCAGATGCTTTATATGGTCCAGTCTGTAAATTGTTTGGCATATCTCTGAAAATCTCTGTCTTACCTAATATTTGAAAGCAGTCTTATATAATCACACTTCATAAAAAAGGCAGTAAAGCTAATATATCAAATTACCGAGGAATTGCTAAATTCTGCGCTATTCCGAAGTTGTTTGAACACATTATTACCGATCAGTTCATTCAGCATTTCGTTCTTCCTTTATTAAGTACTTCTCAGGATGGTTTAACCAAGAAGCGTTTCACTACAACCAACTTATTAGAATTTACTTCGTTGGTCTATGGTAGTTTTTCTCAAAAACATCAAATGGATGTCATATACACTGATTTTAGTAAAGCGTTTCACGGTGTTTGTTAAATTGTACTCCTCAAGAAACTTAGTATCTTGGTTTTTCCCCCTAATTTAGTTAGCTGGATTACATCATATCTAACTTCCAGGTATATCGAAAACTATTCGCGTAACTTCTGGTGTCCCTAAGGGCTGCCACCTTGGTCCATTATTATTCAATATTTTTATAAATGATTTGCCATCTGCCATAAAACATTTGAATGTTTCGCTGATGACGTTAAGTTATGCTTATCTATTCCATCTCCGGTCCAACAAATGCTTCTTCAAGAAGATCTTGATTCCTTATCTCAGTGGTGTGCTAAGAACTATCTTACACTTAATTGTGACAAATGTAAAATTATGTCCTTTTATCGTAAGCATTTAATTGTAAAAAGCTACCACATTAACGATCACACTCTAGAACGTGTTATACATTTTAGTGATTTAGGAGTCTTGATGGATCCAAAGCTTTTGGCTCCTGTATTATAAGTTAAGATTGAGGGTTATTAGGATATATTAAATACATATTTAATGATCCTTACACTACTAAATTGCTATTCACATCTTTGGTTAGACCAATTTTTGAATATGCATGGTGTGTATGGGACCCACAGTTATAGTAAAGTGATAGTACTTAGTCCGTTCAAAAGCAATTTTTGCTTTTCGCACTGTGTAACTTACACTGGGATCCCAATATTAACCTTCCATCTTACCATAGCCGTCTAAAATTAATTCACCTTCCTTCATTATCCAGTCGTAGAATTAATCTCGGTGTCGCATTCTTGCACATTCTAATTGTAGGCAGTATTTTTCTCTGGCTTTACTTGAAATGTTCCGTCTAGAGTTACAAGGAATTATTCTCCTATAGTTGTTAGTACGTGTAAAACTACTTATTTGCAGCATGATCCATTCCGTGTTTTATGTCAATCATACAACTTATACTATGACCTATTTCTTCTGATCAACTAAAAACTTATCTGTTAGCTCACCTTAACAGATAGCATTCTTTTAACTGATCAACGTAATTTTGTTTTTTCTTGTTTTCTCTTTCCCTTTTTTTAAAATTGTTAATGTATCTACATCTCGTGTTCTGATGTATGCTGATGATGTCAAACTCTGCCTATCGTTTAACAATATCTCTTCGCATATTAGCCTTTCAGAGGATCTAACCTCACTCCAATTTTTAGTGTTTATGTAATCTTCTGATGCTAAACTGCGCTAAATGCATGTTCATGACGTTTCATCGTAAGAGACCCCATTTAGATTCTTATACGATAGAAAATAATTCATTGGCGCGTGTTTCTACTTTCAGTGACCTTGGAGTGATTTTTTACCCTAAATTGAGTTTCAACCATCATATTTCATCAACTATTGATAAAGCTAAAAGTATTTTCTGCTTTATTAAAAGATGGTCTAAAGAATTTAATGATCTCTATACTACCAAGATTATTTTCATCACTCTAGTCTGCCCTGTACTTGAATACTGTTCGTGTCTGAAGCCACCAATATAAAAACATCAAGACTGCATTGAGTCTATACAGAAGCAATTCCTTCCTCCTCTTTGCACTTTGTGGGTTAAATTGGGATTCCAGTGTACGTCTGCCTTCATACTTCAGCAGGCTTTTTCTTATAGATCTTCCATCATTGCAAAATCGCCGAATAACTCTTGGTATAAGCTTTCATCATAAACTTATTACTGGTAATGTTGATTCGGCAGTGCTTTTAAGCCAACTTAGTTTCTGTGTCCCTAGTCGTACATCTAGAAATTACGTTCCCTTAGCTTTAGGTATAAGCACAACTTACTATGCCCTACATGATCCTTTCCGAGTTTTATGCACTCTTTATAATATGTTTTACCACGTCCTCTCGCCTGAGATCTCGCCCTCTGCGCTTAACATCATCGTCCGTCATAGGCTTCGGGAATTGGAACGAACTGCTACTAGATGAAGTGGACATCGCTCATTGGCTCTCACATCCCTTCAGTCTCTGACCACAATTGGCTGTAAGTAGGGGCACAGCTTGAAAAAATACCTCCAACGGGTCAGAGACGGGTGGATGCCTTATATATTTTTTCTTTAATATCACGTATTATGTTAAAAAACTTTTATTTTTAATTTTGACAGTATTTCGTCATAATAAATAAATAAATAAATAAAATAAAAAAAAAGTTTATTAGCCTGAAGGAGGGGCCGACTCTCTCTCTGTTGCTTTGAATCATCGGCCGAGGCGGCTCTTTATACAGTTCAGGTATTTATGTTTGTAGCAGGAAAGTGCATACTTAAAGTGTTTGACTCTCATTTTATGTAATTATATTTTCTGATTTATAATTTTTTTTTATTTCTTATTAAACTTTAATAAATATATATTAACCTAAAATGAGTTTTGATGTATTGCCACTTATTTGTTGTAGTTATAAAGCGTTAATAAAATATAAAAACTAAAAAACAAAACTAAATTATAAATTTAAAATTCACGTTTTCGCCAGATGGTTTGTGATCACTCCCTCATCTAAACACTACCCGAGCCACGCGTTGCTTAATTTGATCGACAAAAAAGCGTTCACCAAAATTGCCTATGACGATTTCAAATTTCACCCTCCCGAAAAAAAATATTCCCAGTACAGGACTCGAACTGCACGCCCTCGGTTTGCCAGTCCTACTCTCTTACCACTACACCACTCACACATTTTTATTGTATTTACCTAAATAGCTGCAATAATTATAAATATGTAGATTACAAAATGAAATAGTAGACAAAAATTAAGATGTATGTGTGAGTTTACAAATTTCGTAGACTTACATGTTGCTAACTTTAATTGTTGCTTTACTTTTAGTTTGTTGATCATTATCATCATCGTGGTTATTTAATGATCCCTATCCTCATTAAGTTTATTTGTTGATCATTATGTTTGCAAAACTTAATTATAATAATTCGTTTTTACTTTATTATATTGGTTGTTTGAAAAGCCACAGGAAAGCTAGTATTTTATATAAACACAAAACAAAGTAAAAACAATTATTTTCAATGTTCCATGTTGGTTCTTTCGCTGTATATTTCGTATGCTCTCTTAGGTTGGTTTTTATTGCTATAATTTCCTGTTGTTTTATGTAAATTGGGCACTATTTGTCGGTTGAGGAGTGTGAATTGCTTGGCAGTTTATTAATGGCGCAATTGATACAGCCGATGTCTTTTGTGCACGTTTTCTGACTTTTGCATACTTTGAATGTATGCCCATATCGGAGACAATTGTTGCAACGTTGCGGTGTTGGGATGTAGGGGCCGTACGCTTGTTCTTTCGTAGCCGATCATGATGTACTCCGAAAGGGAGGTTGAAGCGAAAGTTAAAATGTGTAGCCCTGTTTCTACTAGGTTTCTTTGAATTTTTTTTCATGATTTTCTTTACCAAGGTTACGTTTTGGCTTTTAAGTTGCCCTAAAATTTCTTCTCCGATACATCACGCAAGTTATTAGAGTAGCTGTAGAGCTGTAGTTTAGTGCTGTATGTTCAGTGACAGTTACTGGCATATTTTCGGTGAAGTGAGTCATCTTCAGAAGATTGTTTGTTTGTAGAACATTCTTGGTTTTGATGAGAAGGTCTTCACTTCGTAGTTTTTTGCATCACTCTACCTCATCGCCACAGTTAAAGTCTATTATTTTCTTTATAGCAAATGGTGATAGCTTAAATTGCTTATCGTTTTGATCAGTACGAGAGATCACTAAGTATTTTGGTCCAGTTGTTGATAATATTTTTATTTGCGGTTGTGTAAGCAGTAATGCACTGCTTGCCTTTTGGTGATCGGGGGGATCGCCCACCTGCATTTTTACTCTGTAACGAGAGCTTTTATAATAGTTGTTTTTTTTTTTTTTCTCTCTATTTGTATTTAAATTTGTTTACCGTTTAAAGTTGATAAGGGCAAAAACAAAGCACGAGACACGAAAGAGGAGATGCGATAGCACTGATAACACAAGAGTTACGGACGATTCTTATCAGAGAAACCATCCACGACGAGAGTTGGTTTGTGAGTGACGCGGGAAATATTAATAATGCCGATTTATAAGTAGTGCACAAAATCACTGACTGAACGGCGCTTTTCTTCTTATTACCAATTTTGGCATACCCAAGAACAAATTGTATGAATAAAAAACGATGTCTCCGTTACACATCTCCAGCACTCTAGACACAGCTGTTGATGTCATGAGCGCAGTAGAATGGAAGAATAGAGAACTTTGTGTGTCACTCTCTTCTGTTCTATTGCTTAACGTTCATCAGTTGTATAAAGCCAATAGAATATTTTACTATATTTATTATCTAATCATTGTACTTTTCAGAAATATGTTTACACAAAACATATAAACCTTTGCTGGAATAAACACAAAACAAAAAAATAACAGTCTACGAAACTCTTGAACGACGCGATGATGTCCATACATACACTTACACATACACAAACTTCTCAATTCTACCATTTTACTGCATTCACAACAACAATGGCTGTGTGTTGTTGTTGTTGGAATGAGGTTATCTTTAACAAACACTTTTAAATGAAAACGGCTTTATTGTTTTTCAAAATATTCGCCATGATCATCAATGCACTTTTGCACTTTTTTCGTTCAAACCATTTGTCTCCATTCTTCTTGAAACACTTACAAAACATGGTTTTTGAATGCTTCAACTGCTTCTTTGGCGCTCGTAAATCGTTGACCACGTTGGTATTCGGGAACAAGAAGAAGTCATTGGGTGCCAAGGACTGTATGAAAGATGAGTCATCAATTCGATCTTTTGAATGCTCAAAAATTCACCAGTTTGACGAGATGTGTGAGAGCTCACATTGTCATGATGGAGAATGATTCGTCTTTGGCGGTTGGTTTTGCTGAAGATTTCCGCCAAACAAATGGGTTTGTACCACTCAGAATTGACTGTCCTACGTTGCTTAAGCGGAACAGTAGCCACAAGACCCATTCGGCCAAAGAAATAAGCGACCATTTGCCTCGCATTTCTTCTTGTTGCATTTGGCTCGTCTTGGAACACCCACACGGTCGATTGCTGTTTTGTTTCCGGTTCATGAGCATATATCTATGTTTCGTCACCTGTCACGATTTTATACACATCTTTTGAAGCACCGCGGATGAACTTTTTAAGTATTTCCTTACACCAATCGACACTTTTTTGGAGCTATTGATAAATTATGGGCTATGTAACGACTGCAAAATCGAATGTATTGAAGTGGAAATAATGTGCAAGAATGCCTCTATCTCAAAATATATTACATGACGATCTTGCATTATCAGTTCATGCACTGCATCGATGTTATGTGCCACAACAACCGATTTTGGACGATCTTCTCGGAAATCGACGGCGACCGAACTACGACCACGATTGAATTCACAATACCAGCGATATACTGTAGATTTTCATGGTGCTTTATCGCCATACAAAGAACTGAGTTCAAAGACACATTCTTGTTGAGATAATCCACGTTGAAAGTTGTTCAAAATTATCCATCGAAAACCTTCTCTTGAAATTTCTATTTTTTGCCCAAAATGATTTTCTTAACTCACTGTAAACGAAACCAATAACACTTGTACATCAAAACGTTGTGAGCACGTTTATGCTAAAAAATGTCAAATTATATTATGGTGTTGCCAGATTTTAGCTATTGCCATTAGTGTTGCCAGATCCCGACATATAAATAGTACCTCTCGTATTGCCTTTTATTTGCTGTAGTTAAATTAGTAAAATTTAAGAAGGAAAAGATAATTAATTATTAATACTACCTCAATTCCTATGCCCCACTGTTTACCCTTATCTACATCCCATACTTCTGCTATAATTTCCCATATTCCTGATCCTATATCAAGGGACCCAGTATCACAGATGGGTCCACGTGTTCTACCTGTGGATCAAGTATGTCCGTCCAAGCGGTCTAAACCAACTTCTCCAACAACATCCAATACCTTAAAAGATAATGCTGATATAGCATCTACTTCCAAACGGTCTAGAACTGCTTCACATTCCTCGTTGAACACTGCGGTAGACAGCAATGGTAATGTGTCCACTAATGGTCATTCGCCATTTCCTTTGTCGGTATCTGTGCCCGTATTGGCATATGTACCACTACCTGCATCTAATCTGACTTGTTCCAATTCAACACCTGTTTTTACTGTGATTGCTCCCCGTCGAATTGTTTTCATTTCTAGGTTGGCAGCAGATACAACTGCGAAAATATTATTTTATATTATGCAAAATTTGGCCGGAGCATATTATTGTCTATGAATTTAAACCTCGACGTAAAAAACTTCGACGATCTGCTAGTGTGCCTTCTACAAGTTCAATTTCACTTTCGAACACTATCTCAAAAAACTAATTTTGCCTTCTGATAACCTTCCTACTGAATGTCAAAATGTTAGAGGTCTCCTTACTAAACTTAACATTGCGTATAGGGATAGTTTCTCGTTTGAAGCTGATGGTATAGCGTTTTCTGAGACGGCTTAACTCTGGTATTCTTAGCAATGAAATTTTTTGCTCAAACTTTGTTACATTTAGGACACATCGCCCTTTTCGCCGTGGTAGCGGTGTCCTCATCGCTGTTGCATCTCGGCTGCGATCTGAACTTGTTACTTTGAACTGTTCACCTAAAATTGAGTTTATTTGTGTGATTTTATTGTTGCATCATGAATCTGTTTTCATATCATGTTCTTAAATTCCGTCTAACTCCAATTCCATTGCTGGCATTCGAACAGTGAAGACGTGTTTCTTTCTTCCGCTCCTAAGCTCAGCATCGAAAAAAAATTTTTTTTTTTTTCATACTTATTTCTATTGATTGCAATTTTTTGTTGTTTTAATTTTTAGTTCCCTTTTCTATGCAAATCATTGCATTAGTAAAGTAAAAATTAAAACATACAAAGAAATCAATAGAAACCGATAACAAAATCGTTAAGATGAGCTTTGCTCATCAAAAAAACAGTTCAAAAACAAAGACGACAAGAAATGCATATTTCTCGTTTGTCTCTTCCTGTCCTAAAAACAAAAATGAATCCTCATTTTTAACCACCAAGTCGCCTGAGCGCAGGGCAAGTTCTTGTTCTCCAGTTCTTTGCTCAGACAGCGCGAACACCAGGTGCTCCTTACCATGGAGCACCCAATGCCCTTCCCCACAACCGCCCCTGTACTCTACCCAAGCTGCAACTGTATCAGCAACTACAACAACTATAACACAAAGCACTGCTTGTACATCTACAGCTTCATTGGTTGCATCAACAACAACAGTTTTCTCAACAACTGCTTCGATCGCGTCATCGTATGCAGTTACCGCAACAACAACTAATCCCAAAACTCATATCCACAACAACAACAACGATTCGATCGCTTCTTTGCCTACACCAACAATTATCACAAAAGTACAAAACTCAAATAATAAAACTGGATCTGAACAGTTAGCTTCAAATAAAAGAAATAGAAAAACGCAATCACCAGCCATACCGACTGATCAATCACCAAACATTAACAAAAAGCCCAAAACAACCAAAGCGTCACCTACCATATCTTCTAATAAACCTAAACAAAAAAAAAAGCAGACCACACTTAACTACTGGCTTGGCAAGCCATCTTCCAATTATTTTGGCATCTTAGATGTCGACGATGACAATTTAGAAGAAGCGAAGAATACTATGGACAATGGTTCCAAGCGACCTCCAAAAGCTAATAAGCCACCACCTATTTATGTGCAGGGGGTAGAAGAAATCTCCATTCTTAATAATGCTCTGTATGAAATTGTAGATCATAACTACGTACTTAAAACATTGCCCAATGATGAAGTACGTATCCAACCGGCAGAGCCCCTACATTATAAAAAAATCATTGAATTACTAAAAACCAAAGAAACGAAATATTACACTTTCAAGCCCAAAGATGAACGAGGTTTTAAAGTTATGTTGAGACACCTTCATCAATCAACAGACACCGACGACATAAAACGCGAACTGAAGATATTAGGCCACGAAGTTATAAATATACATAATATCCTACAAAGAACAACCAATAAACCACTCCCTTTGTTCTCAATTGAACTTAAAAGTAGTTCAACCAATAAAAATATTTATAATATTACGACATTACTACATACCAAAATTAAATTTGAGGCCCCCCACAACAAGAGAAATGATAGAGCAATGCAGCAACTGCCAAAAATACGGGCACACCCGAAACTATTGTACCAGGGATCCAGTATGCGTCAAATGTGCCGGTAAGCACAAAACAATCGACTGTTGTATGGAGTCAACTACTAAAATAAAATGTGCTCTATGTGGTGGAGCTCATACAGCCAACTACAAGGGTTGTGAAATATACAAAACCCTTAAAATCCAACGGTTTCCTGCCCTTCGACCCAAAATATTGACGGATCTCACAAAAGTTCAGCAAATGCCCATAACGTCCAGTAAAGTGCAGAATGCTATAAGCTACGCGCAAATTACAGCTGCGACTCCCCAACCCCAGCCAATCAACCGACCAACCCAAAAATCTAAAGTCATCTCAACTGAGAATCCGACCATAGAAAGTAATTCCTCCCATCAAAACAACAATAATATTATGCCAAATGACGATTCAGCTGAACTTAAAATCATGATGAAGCAATTGGTTCAACAGGTGACTAACATGATGAATATAATCACCATCCTGATAACCAAACTTGACAAACAAAATGGACAATAAATTAAGAATTATTGCGTGGAATGCCAATGGTTTGCACAAACATATCTTTGAACTACAACTATTTCTAAATGACAATATGATTGACGTAGCTCTAATCTCTGAAACCCATTGCACAAGTAATCACTACTTGAGCATTCCCGGATATAAAATATATAAAACAAATCACCCGGATGGTTCAGGACATGGTGGCACTGCTATCACACTCAATCTCAACAGATCAATTTAAGGACTACTTTAAAGAGCTTGGTCCAAGGTTCTTCGTAGCAGGTGATTACAACGCGAAACATGTAAACTGGGGTTCAAGGCTGACAAACACCAAAGGGAAAAACTTGCTAAGTGCAATGCAAATGATTGGGGGGATGCACTTGAGTACAGGTGAACCCACATATTGGCCAACAGATCGGGCTAAAATACCGGATTTAATAGACTTCTGTGTATTAAAACACATGAATATAACACATTTCAAAATTGACTCCCGACTTGAACTTTCTTCCGATCATTCACCAAAACAAGTTGAATATAGTTGCGCAATAAAAAAAGATCAACCCGCGTGCAAAATGTATAATTTCAGAACTGACTGGGAGGCGTACAGAGAATTTATTGACAATAGCCTCACAATAAATGTACCTCTTAAAGAACCTGACGATATTGAAAAGTCAGTGATATACTTGAATGACATTATAAACGAAGCAGCTAATAGAGCAACGCCTGATCTTAATCCAAAAGAGGACAACTATATTTTCCCCCGCTCAATAAAAATTCAAGTCGCGAACAAAAACAAACTGCGTAAGATCTGGCAAAGGACGAGAGACCCAAATGACAAAGCTAAACTTAACAAAGGAATCAAAGATTTGAAAAACAGTCTAAGGAATTTTAAAAATGAACAATTTATAAATTATACGAAAACATTATCGCCGACATCTGACACTAACTACTCATTATGGAAGGCTGCTAAGCACTACACAATTCAGAGAGTAACTCACAAAATTTTAAAGGACCTTGATGAAAAAAAGTTCTGTGTTGGTGTTTTTCTGGACATAAAAAAGGCCTTCGACAAAGTCTGGCACGACGGCCTACTGAGTAAACTTAGGACCGTATTTCCAACTGATCTATTTGAAATCATTAAAAGCTACCTTGACTCTCGCTATTTCTACGTTAAATGTAAGGATGAATCTTCTACGCTAAGACAGATAAGAGCAGGAGTCCCTCAAGGAAGCGTGCTTGGTCCTATGTTGTATACTTTATACTCATCAGACATCCCAACTCCAGGAGATAGCTCGTCAATGGTGGCTACCTTCGCTGACGATACAGTACTAATGTACTCCCATAAAAATTTAGTTGTAGCAACAACTAAGCTGCAGAATATTCTTGACAAAGCTTGCATTTGGTTTGATAAATGGAAAATAAAAGTGAATGAACTAAAAACGACGCAAGTGATATACACAACACGGACAGCTTATCAGCCAAGACAATTAAAAATTAAAGGTACTGACATTCCATTAAGCAATGTGGCAAAGTACCTGGGCATGCATATTGATAGTAAACTGACGTGGAAACATCATATCCAAAAAAAGAGAGATCAACTAATAATAAAATTTAAGCAGCTATATTCGCTTCTTAACAGTAGATCTAAGTTATCAACCAATGGGAAATTGGTAATATACAATAGTGTAATTAAGCCTATATGGACGTACGGCATGCAATTATGGGGTGCAGCCAAGAAAACTAACATTAACATTATTCAGCGTCAACAATCGAAAATACTTCGATCAATAGTTAATGCGGACTGGTTTATATCTAACTATGAAATTCACAAAGACCTCGGCGTAACTATGATTCAGGAAGAAATCATTAATGCTAGCAGGAGGTACCACAAAACATTAGAGCGACATACTAATCTAGAAATAACAGACCTTCCATCTCACGAATTGTCTAGACGTAGACGCTTAAAACGAAGCAGACCAGTCGATCTGAGTTAACTTTGGTTACGGGTGGCGCTGAGAGGGATCTTGCGGTTGTTGGCCTGCCGCAAGTAGCTCTCAAAAATGAGGCCTAAGACACCCAGGATCATTATTCAAGAGACAATTCGAAAATGTTCGATATTGTCCACTGCCTTTTCCCCTCTTATTGTTAAAAATGTACTTAGTGTTTTCTTTTATATTTAAGATATAAGATGTAGGAAAACAATAGTACAATCGGGAACAAAAACAAAA
>JBAMAW010001005.1:0-37213 GCA_037043295.1 Amiota minor
ATTTCAGCTGTGAAGATTGATGCAAAGTATGATACTCCGTCAACAGACTTGGATCCGTCAGTGTAAAGAAACGTGCAGTAATGCATTGAGTTGTTAAGATTTTAATCTTAATTTGTTGTATTGATCTATAGTTTCTTGAAGGGAGAAAAGTTGTTTCGGTTGTGTCTTTGAATTGGTTTGGAGGTCAGCATAATTTTAAACTTTATGAGTATTGCTTGGGTCGTTCAGTATTCGTTAGGTAATATGTTTGCTTCGTGTATAAGATTATTAATTAATTACGTGAATGATTGTGGGGGTATTGCAACTAAGTTTTTTGTTGGCGAGGCATTTGATGATGTTAAGCATTTTGGAAAGTTGTAATATGAGATTTTCGATCCACCACCACCACTTTTATTACGTCGAGCGTCCCTTACGCAAACTATATCGATGCTATGAGTAGCCATCTGCATTTATTGCCGTTCCAAGCGATCACCCACAATTCGCTCAAACATTTTTCCCACAGCGTCCAACATACCTAAGGGCCTATATGAAGAAGGCTCTCTAGGTGGCCAATGTAACTTCTCTCAAGTTGGCTGCTTTGAATTGGCACCCTTCAGCTTTTTGGTGACAACTTTCAAAAAAATGTTTCCATACGTATATGCTCAATTATCTTTTTTGAGCGAGGGCGTAGAATCAGTTGATTCAAATCCCAATCTGGTACGGAACTCTCCGTGTACGAGTCTGACTTGCATTTGGCCCAGTTTTATAGTTCTATTTTGAATATTAGAAAACCAATTTGCAAATTTGTTTAATGTTCTCGGCGAGCGTTGCTATGCCCTCGCTCAAAAAAGGTAAGTGAGCATATACGTATGGAAACATTATTTTCTTTGATGAAGACCAAAGGGGTATGTGGGGATGGGATCTATAACAGAAAAAGGATTGGAGCGCTATCGACGATGACCACCGATTAAAAAAAAAATGGGCCAAGTGCGAATCAGACTCGTATACGAAGGGTTCCGTACCATATTGGGGTTTGTATGGGAGGTACTCCCCCTAATGGTTCGATTTGACTGATTCCAACATATGTACCGCACCTATATCAGAAACTTGTAGTGTCTAAATTTCAGTTCAATAGGCCTTGCCAGCCTTGTTTAACCTGACGTCAATGGACAAGCTAGATCCAATGGCATTGCAACATCAGCAATTCGAAGTTCTCTACTGTCACTTAGCCCAGCAGAGGACATCATGAATACGATAATGATTTGTATAATTTTATCCAAGGTGGGCGCTGAGACTGAATAGAGCTATAATGACGGGCGAACCTACGACAAATTGCCTAATTGGAACGAATGTTTCAAGGCGCTAATACGTAGATGCCAATTTCTGGAAATTTGACAAAATCCAAAAAAAAAATGAAAAGGATTCGGAAGCGAAACAGAAACCCAGACAACCATCATTCCATAGAATGTAGGACTACAATACAGGACCTGATCATCAGGAAACTCAGTTGGGATGAACCAATTACCCCGGCTTACTCTGCACTTGGCAAGATTTAAGGAACACAATCAATTTAAAAATTACACGCTTCGTGAATACTTCAGCAGAATATAATTGAGAAATTTACGGATTCGCCGACGCATCGGAAAGAGGATACGGATGTTGTATTTATGTTAGAGCAAGTACACGTAAAGTGTGAGAGTAATGCTAATAGCTTAATCAAAGGTAGCTCTAATTAAGACGCAATCTTTACCTCGATTAGAATTGTGTGTATCTCTATTATTAGTTCGAACGTGGCGCAAATTCGCACATAAGATCATGCCATACACAAATCGTATAGTCTTTTGGATCATTTCCATGATCGTGTTGCAATGGCTAAAGCTGCATGCTTCACAGCTAAAGTGTTTCGTTGCCAATAGAATATCAGAAATTTAGCAAAATTTTAAATTTTGGCGACTGTACCATTAGCCATGAACCCAGCCAACATTGTGCCAAGTGGATGTAATACAAAAGAAGAGTGTCAGAACATGTTGTTCACCGGCCGAATTTTTTACAGGAGCCATTTGAACCTTGGTCAATAACGCGAGGACAAGATTCATCACCAATCAAAATGCGTGCAAGCGCCATGGTGGCCAGCAGTAATGAGACTCATGGAATGTCAATCATTGATAACATTATATGCAATAGCTCGTCATACATGCGGGTTTTAAGAATTATGTCATATGTTTATCGATGTTTCAATTGCATTCAAGCAGATTCTAATCTTAGTGTGAGCAATATTTTGCATTTTCCAGTAAGTGAATTGCAACAGACACTATGGAAGATAATTTAACAAATACAACAAGTAGCCTTTCAAGAGGAAATTAATGAGTTAGGAAAAGATAGATTCCTTAAGCCCTGTATACAACGTTTGAACCCATTTATGCAAAAAATGAAACAAAATAACAAAGTAGTGTGTATATTGGGAGTGGGGTGGCAGGTTGGCAAATACACCAGAGCCTCGGTTTGCCTCGTTAATGGGGACCGGAGAGAGGCGACGCAAACCGAAACGACTCAAATCGAAATACATTTTTCCATATACTTACTGCAAAATATTTTTACAATAATTCGTTCCAGAGTAAAGAAAAATGCAATTTTTGAAGAAGAAATGTGTAACTTTTTTTTAGTCATATGAAAATTTATTTCATATACATGATTCAACAATTTCAATGCTTCTTATTAAAGCTGAATCTCAGAAAAAGGAATTTAGTAAAATTAAAATCAAAAAAAAAGGTTTTTAATCGCCTATATTTTCTTCCGGTTGAGTTACATTTTCTTTTAAAAACGCGTCCAAAGTTTGTTGAATAAAAACTGTTTTTTTCTCCAAGTAAACGTTCCCACTGTATGTTTTTTTGGGTAACCGCTTCCAATACAAGCCAGTTTGATCGAAATTCAGGACCTGCTTACGAGAATATCCCCCTTCTTTGATAATTGCGTTCAGTTCAAGTTGAAACTTTTCCGCAGCTGGATTATCATCGCTAGCCGATTCTCCGAGTTTTAAAACGTTCGAACCAACCTTGACTTGCTTCAAATTTTTCAGAATGTCCACTGCTTGACGATGGAGTTTCTTTCTGTAAATTATTAAAAATGCTTGAGGCCTTATTTTGAATAATCATTTTGCTCAAAGGCACTTTTCTTTGATTTTGATTTTCAATCCAAACCAAGAGAAGAGCTTCCATTTTAACCAACATACTTTGTTGTGTTTGCAGCGGGGTAGCAGCTTTTGAAAACTTTCTTATTTGATCAGCATCTCGGTTGCAAATTATCCTTACAGTACTAGGAGCTAAATTAAGATGTCTTGCAATGTCAACAGCTTTTTCACCCGATTTGAAACGTTTTAATGTAGTTAATTTAAGTTCAAAATTAATTTGTTTGCGCTTCTGGCTCATTTTTACGCAAAAAACCTTTCTTAAAATTTAAACCCACTCGTGATCAAAAGTCAACTGAACATTCAATTGCGGAAATTATTTGCCATCCTCTCACATTTCTATGTACAGCCACTACAGTTGCCGCTATGTGGGAATCCCCTTTTTACAAAAAATATTTTCTGCAGTTAAATACAGGCGACATGCATACGTATGTATGTATTTTTCGAAATATGCATGTGTATTCAAACGACGCAAACTGAAATTTGCGACCCAATTTGAAAACATTAAATATTTTTGCGACGCAAATCGAAATCATGGACGACTCAATTCGAAATCCCATAAAAAATTTTTGCGACGCAAATCGAAACAACGCAAATCGGGATGACGCAAACCGAGGCTCTGGTGTACAGACTTGCAATACGATAGCGAATTTCCAGCGTTTTTACCTTGTGATCATCGATTCACTCGTTTATACATAGAATTCTTGCATGGAACTAATCTTCATGCTGGACCTAAAGTTCTGATAGCTCTAATGCGTGAAAGGTTTTGAGCCGTCAACGCTTGTGAAACCGTGAGAAAGGTTGTACGCAACTGTGTGCATTGTTTTCGGTATAAACCACAATTAGAAAGGCAAATAATGGGACAACTGCCAGCAGACCGATTCTTAAAACAGCACCCATTTTTTGCGACAGACGTTGATTTCTGCGGCCCATTTTTGACATCATACAAGATGCGAGGGAATAACCATGCAAAACTTATGCGAGTAAAAAACATCGCACTACTCAATTCGAGGCCGATCACACCACAATCTGATGATCCAAACGATGAGGAAGGTCATCGACGACGATTTTAAAGCAATGCGAGATTGTGATCGATGCTGCTCGTTAGTTTTCTAAAACAGCATTTCTGTCCTGTGTGGCAGCGGAATTATATTCATCATTTATAACAGCGCACCAAGTGGTTGAAAGAGCAACCAAACGTGAAGGCAGGTCAACTAGTCATTGTGCACGAAGACAACACTCCGCCCCAAACATGGATATTAGCACAGGTCATATCATCTATACCAGGTCGAGATGGCAAGGTCCGAGTCGTGGACCTGCGTACGAAGAAGGCTATCATTCGACCGCCAGTTCATAAGATCGCTGTCCTCCAAATTTTGTGACTTGAAAGCAAATGCTTCAACGGGGAAGAATGTTGAGGAAGAGCAATAAGGTGCCAACGCTTAAAATGATCAGGTGATCGTATATTTAAAAATGGAAGAAGAAGTGTCGCAAAGCAATCTGGAGAACAAGGGAGTTTCGTGCAGAAACACAGATTGGAGAGGATACACATAGTGTCGCATGAGCCGACAAACCATAACTGGAGAGGATAAATCATAGTGTCGCATGAGCCGACGAAGTATTGCAGCATTGGAGAGATAAATAAATTATTGTTAAATAAATTTAAACTTACTATTTTTTGTTTTTATTACACGGAAAACACATTCCCACGCTGGGACACTGCTGAAGGAAGTCAGCAAACAAATACCTTGTTTTGCTGAGATGATGTTTTCTTGTATGTATTTAATGGTGTCTTGTTATATTTTAAGTTTTAATATGATATCATTAAAGACTACATGACAATTGTAATTCAAGAAGAAATTTAAAAGATTTTATGTTTTTAGTTTTTTAGCAAAGGAGCACTTAGGTCCTAGCTAAATTATTTAATTTTAATAAGCAAAGGATTACTTGGATCTTGGCTATGTATTTTGAAAAGCAAAGGATCACTTGGATTTTAGCTTTGTTTGAGATCTAGATTGATGCCAACGACCATAAGGTTTAGCATATCAATCAAGACCCTATCCCTATTTATACTATTCCTAACCTTTTGTGATTTAATGTTGATTCTGTAGATATATATCTGGCAAGATATAAATTTATAGAGTAGATTTCCTGTTTTTTATTTTCCTTTATTGAGTACTTGCTGCATTGTAGTTTTCCATCTGTTGTGTGACGTTTATTGTTCTGGTTTGTCTGTTACCCTGATTATATCTTCCTCTTTGGTACCCACCATTTCCTCATCTATTTCCATGGCCACGTCCACGTCTATGGTAATGACCGTTTCCGTGTTTACAAGGAATTGTTATTGTTGTAGTTCTTACCACGGCCACCTCTAAAGTATAGAATATTTGATTGCTGACTTTCTGTGCAACAATTGATAATTTGTTGGTTTTATGGTCATCGTCATCAATATTATCAGAAACATTAGTATTTTCTGTAAATTTATTTTTTCTTTTAATATTTGTTGGGTGAATATTTTCTAGATTTATTTTCTTGTGTCTAGATTCATGTTTATGTCTGACAGATCTATAATTTTTAACGTAACCCTCACCTTCTATAATAGTGTAGTCCTCTCTTTTTTCGGTGTGTTTTTCTAGCACTTGTGTTTTTGTTTGTTGCAGTTTATCGAATATCTTTGCTTTATCTATTTTGTTGCCAACTATGTCTACTGGTTTAACACCTGTTGAATGGATTGATATATTATAATATTCTACACATTTATAAAGTTTCCTTGTGTGTCTCGATTTTCTGTTTCAATTACCCTGAATTTTTCTCCTGAAGTGTTATGGAACTTCTTGATATCAGCGTTCCCAGTGTGAGGATTTGGTTTTGTAAAGTGTGTATTATGTTCTTAAAATATCTTTCACATTCGTTAAGTTGAATTCGTTTTCTGCCAATAAAAGTTTTGGTTTTTGCCTTTTGAAGCTTTTCAATTATGGTTATGCTGTTCCTTTTGGGTATGAAAAGAGCGAAGGCCTGTTTTGAAAATTTGTCGACTAATGTCAAAACGGTATGTTACTTACTTATATATGTATCCATATGTTTTTTTTTTTTTTTTTCCGATGGGGAAGCATTAAGAGCAAAATGAATCTACTATTCGAAGTGTGGGACTTGCACCCACTAAACCCCACCGTCCCAAGTCCTACAGTCCCCCTGGCACTGCCGCAAAGCATTACGTCAAGGAAGAAAGAGGGAGCATAACAGCTCAAAGTCTGCTTTTACCCCATGTAAATCAAAACAAATTTACTTTAAAACTTCTTGTCAATATCAAACTAATGACCTATCACGTCTTCATTCATCTGAACTCGTCGTAATCGTTCAATACGTCGCAGCTCTGTCATGATTTGAGATGCGGCCTGACTTACCACGTCCCAATTCAGCTGCGATTCACACATATGCCGGATGCAGTTCGTCACAGTCGGCACTTCACCAAACGCAGATGAGATCACTGATCTGGCAACATCAAATCTTGGGCAATGCAGGAAAACGTGTTCTGCATTTTCGTTTTCGCCTGTGTAACTCAGACAGAAGGGATCATCATCATATCCCCGCTTATACAGATATTCCTTAAAGCATCCGTGACCGCTCAGGAACTGGGTGATGGTTGACCTCTCCAAACTTTCTGCTCACCCATTCTTCGACGTTGTTAATGAGCCGATGGGTCCACATGCCTTTGTCAGAGCTTTGCCAACTCCTCTGCCACTCCACCATACTGAGGGCCCTTTCATCTAGCCTTCCCACTTCTCCTCTTAGCGTCAAACAATTTTATCAGAATACTCAGAGACACTATGTACCCAGAAACGGTGAACATGCAAACACGAACTCACAACAGACTAGGCGGAGATATATTGATACATGCTCACATAATTTCAGTGAAGTTCTCTAGCTCAAAAACTGAGGGACTAGTTTGCATACATATAGACGGACAAACAGACATGGCTTAATCAATTCATCTAATAGAGCTGATCAAGAATATGTATACTTTATGTGGTTTTTTTTGTTGTCTCCTTCTGCCTGTTACAAACTTGATGCCAAACTTATAATACTATTCACTTCCGTGAAGAGTATAAAAAGGCTCTTGTTTGAAGCCCCAATTCTCAAATATCCAGATTTCAATAAAAAGTTTCAATTACCAACGGACGCTAGTGACTTTGCTATAGGAGCCATCTTGACTTAAGATAAACATCCAATCTGCTATGCCAGCAGAACTTTAAATGAGCATGAGAGAAAGTACTCAGTAATGGAGAAAGAATTACTTCCAATTTTATGGGCAGTAAATTATTTGGACCATATATATATACGGACGAAACTTTGACCTTTTAACAGACCATCAATCACTTGTGTGGCTACAGATAAAAAATAAGGGTGAAAACATTAATCCTCGGTTACAACTTTGGTTACTCATATTCACTTTGGTAAATATGACTCCCTCCTTAGTGGGGAGCGAGGCCCATCTGAAACTTCTGCTGCTCTCTGGGTCACAGCACCCGGTTGTATAACACAACTCCACGTCGAATAAATACTCTACCTGCATTTGGCTATTAAACCACAGTCACCACGATACTCCCACGAGGGGGAGGGGGAGGGGGAGTTTGAGGGGTGTCAGCGTACCCGCTAACAGATACTACCAATTCGAACTCCACAAAGTGCATGGGTGTGGTAGCCCAAATGTGAACATAGCTCTCTGGAATAGAATGCAGATTTAGTAATCCACAAATGCCACAGTATTAAGCTATACTCATGGATATAGCTTCCTCACTGTTGCGAGCGAGGTCTATTCCTACCTCTTCCGCCAATTGGCAGCATTTTTATGATCAAGCTTAGGCGAGCATATTTCCCCAATATCACAAGGACTTTAAGCGAATGGTTGGTAGGCTGAGACCGCTATAAGGCCAAACACCCGTGGTACCAGAAAATACCTCTGATCAGGCAGCGTAACCAAGTTACTACCAGTGGAGCTCCATGAAGCTCAGGGACTGGTTACCGCGGGGGGAACACCAACCAACTCACATTCACACACACACATAACGGACAGTCTCAGGCCACAATCGGATGACATCTCAAAAAGACTGCACGTGGAAACCCATTTAATCTCCTAACTCTATACCTATTAGAGAGCACCTCACTTAAATTAAAACCCCCATCACTCAAAATATTTAACTCATTCGTAACTCTGAAATCATCATACAGAGAACATTCACAGAGAACATGTTGCCATGTTTCATCCGTCGAGCCACAAGGGCATTCCGCACAGTCATTTAGGCCCCTTGAATACAAAAAAAGCATTAAGGGAACCATGACCAGTCAACAGGAATCCGAGCCAAAGGTTAAAACCAAAGTCCGGTCGACTGCCAACAAATGTGACATCCTGAATGAACCTGTATGTCACCCGCCCACATACAGAACTGTTCCATCTGATTTGCCATTCAGACAGGACACACTCATTCAACATTCTCTTACACACATTTCGCCCTAAGCTCTCCACATCCATCCCATATAACCATTTATCCTGCAGCAATGGTAATCCTCTCCTGATCTTGAAGTCAATGGCTCTTCGCCTGACCTCAAGATCAAGAGGAACCACACCAAGCAAAATCTGCAAAGCCTCAATGGAGACAGTGCGACATACCGGCAAACATCCCATTATCATAACCCTCTGGCATGATAGCACTTTCTTCCTGCCTACAACAGACGATGCCGTTTTGTACCACACCGAAGATCCATATGCTGCACAAGCAACAAATAGACCTCCATAAATGGTACGAACAGCACGCCTGCTGAGACCCCCATTCACTCCGCAAAATACGGCGCACTTTACCAACCACAACAAACAACCGGTCTCTGAGACGAGCAATATGAGGAACGAAATTCATTCTCTCACCCACAGTTATACCAAGGTATTTAACCACAGTTATATACCAAAGGCTGCCGGAATCAAGCCTGACGATAGGACTCCGACTTGGTGCCAATTTGCCCTTAAGCAACATTGTCACAGTCTTATCCACCGCCACACTGACACCAACACTACTGCTCCATTCAGAAACAGAACGCATGGACTCCTGGCCCTTGCACTCAATTTCCAAACGCGATTGTCCCTCAATCCAAATGAGCAAATCATCCGCATACGCACAGCACTTGTACTCATGTCCGAGCTGCCTTAACAAGGAATCCATAATGATGTTCCAAATGATTGGACCACAGATAGAACCCTGTGGGCAACCACGAACCACATCTACACTGACACACTCATTCAATCCAACTGCACAAGCACGCCTATCAGAGAAATAACTTTTCCAAAGAGCCATTTCTCGACGTCCACAATCTCTCAATTTCCTCAACACAGAATTCCATAGCTTGATGGAATAACTTATGGTTGGATTTACGAACGCCAAAGCTCTTTACGAGCTCCGTCTTGATATGTTGCCAAGTTGTTGCTGGTCCCAGAGTTGTGATAACCTCCAATGCCGGTCCCTGAATTTTCTTTTTGAATCTTCCTGACGTATCTCTCGAATACAAAGTTCTGCATCGGGATATTGTCCCTGAATAATGGAAGAAAGTGTTCTACCTCTCTGTTAAGATGATAAATCATATTCTTTTATTCCACGGTGTTCCTTCATTCTTAAGAAGATCAGACCCAGTTAATAGTGGAAAATCTTGTGCCATCATTGCTTTAAGTTGTTGTTTTGATTTTAACTTGACTGTAATTATTTATTGTTTGTTTGTTTATTACTTGCTTAACAACAATCATTCTTTCTTACCTAGATTCTTATACAATATAGCGGTCTCCTTTCGCTTTTTAAACTTTTTTCCACTCCGCTTCTTTTTCTTTTTCTTCTTCTGGTTTGATTGACTTTGTACTTGTGGCGATTGTCTTCGTTGATACTCTTATATAGATAACGGGCTTGGTCCTGTCTTTGGTGACAGCTTTTCCTTTTGTACTAATTCCTTCTCAAGTTTTGAAGATTAAGTCTATGTCCTTCCACCACACAGGTCATAAGTAAACTTCATAAGAGACTTTTATAAGTAACTTCACAAGAAATAATTTTTTCAAATTATTTTCTGCTGCGTTTTTAAACCGCAAAATGCTTGAGCGACTTTTCAAAGTTGCCAAAGTGTTTTTCGTCAAAAATTTTTATCCTGTGATTTAGAACGCAAATTGTTAAGGTGACCTTATGGTTGCCAAATATCCTTGCTGTTGTGTGTTTCGTGTAATTACTTTTAGAAGGAGTCTCCGTCGACTGCGACAATTACGTATATGGGCGAAAAGCAACTGAAATATAATTTTATGATTCTTTATTGACTTAATTATAACTTATCACTCATGCAGATGCGTGTCTCAATTCTAAGCCATTGTACCCACTATCTAACGATCCTGAAGACCTTTTAGTGCTGACGCCTGGTCATTTTATTATAGGGGACGCGCTTCTGGTACAGTAAACATAGATTGGCTAAGTTTCACGGATCGTTGGCGCAATTGTCAGTTTTACGTTCAGCAGTTTTGGCTTGGAATACTTGGCACGAATCGTTGGACATTGGGTCGTGTTATCCAAACGCACGCTAGTTACTTGACACAAGAGAGGTTACTTGATATTGATTGTTGATGTTTTTTAGGATGTGCACTAGTTTTTTTTTTCTTTTATGTTTGGCAACACATCCTTTTACAAGTGCTGAGGGAGTGAGAAGACTACAGAGGCGTGGGTGCTGCCCACTGAGCGCGGATCGTCTTTGGGGTCATTAAGCTTTCGGTTGATCAGGTGTTTGGTTGTGCTTCCTCGTGCAGCTGCATTTTTCATAATTTTTAATTTGCATGTTTGATTTCGATTTTTCGTGAATTATCAAAAAAAAAATTAATAATATTAAAGAACGACATACACTTTGTTTTCTTTGACATAACACGATTAGTGATGCTTTTTTAGAATTTTCATACTAATATAGTGTTTGTAAATGCCCATCGTACATCCCTATAAAACTAAGTGCGCCGTTATGTGGCAGCGAGCTTTTATCATCAGTTAGAAACGCACCAACATATTCTCCACCTTGGAAGCTCATTTCAACAACAGTCGTCTTGGTTTTTAATGGGTAGTGGTCAAATTTTGTGAATGTTGCGTTTAAGGTAGCCATTTTCGTTCTCAGTGTCACTACTCGCACTGTCCGGGCGGTGTATTGCCTTACGCTATCAACATTAGTGTACCAAGAGTAATGTTGTTCTTCATTTTGTTCTCTCTTGCATTAGTGTCAGATATTCAGGCAACTAGCGACGCCAAAATGCTTGATGAGCCACTACAACTCTTTTCGATCGTTTGGTCATCGAAAGTTTCAAAATATATTCATTCCAAGGTTCCGTCAAAAAGTTGATTGGTCGTCCAATTAAAAAATACCGTGGTGTCAGGGAATCTAAATCATTCGGATCCGTCAATACAGCGGCCTGGAGTTCATTACAGCTTCAAATTGCAGCAATTAAGAGTGTGGGGATGTACCGTTCGTCACACTCACCAGCAGTCTCTTCGCGCTTTTGACGACACCTTTCCACAATTCCCCTAAATGGGGTGATCGCGGAAGAATGAAATGGAAATCAACACAAATCAAATTGTTTGCTACATTCATCAGTAATCTGCTTCCACGAAGTTCATCGCGTTATCACAAAATATGTTGACGCGTCTCCCACGTTTCGCAAAAAATCTCTTACGTGCAGCAATGAACGTTTTAGCACTTAACTCAGCAATGACTTCTAAGTGACCTGCCTTTGACACAAAGTTTACATAAGCGTATAGTTACACATTTACAGATCGCATTCCCTTGTAATTAAAGTGCTTCCATATTGGTCCAGCGAAGTCCCCTCACGATTGCTCAAATCGATAAAGCGTTTGTTGTACTCTATCCGCCGGGAAGGATTCCATGATTTGTGTTGGTCACTGGTCGCATCCGTAAGCAAACCACGCAACTTCTGACTGTTCTGCGAGCAAACCTCCTAGCATTAATGACCCAATATCTCTGTCGCATGAAATCACATACGGCTTGTGCGCCAGCATGTAAATTGCTTCGATGCACATAGACAAATTATACCTCAATAGCTGCATGATTGTTGTAGGCAAGAAGAACGGATGTTTTACAACAAACGGTAAATAAAGTGGTTAACAGATCGCGCTCATTTTTTGGCATAGTAATTAAGGACAGTCATACTAACAAACAGAAAAAAAAAAACCTAAAAATAGTTAACAGGCAATTTAAATGACAAATTCCGGGTACTTTATTGTCTTAAGGTACATGTTACACAAAGATAGGCCAAAAGTATTTCTTTTGTAAGCAAGTTTATCATGAGCTTTAATTTTAAACGGAAAACTCTAGCTATAACATTGTGTCTATCATGACGTGCCAGTCCTGGTAGAAGTTCTTTGGTAATTTCAATCCACTTTGGATTAGTTGTGAATGTTATGAAGAAGTCAGGTCGACCATACTTTCGCACATAAAAAAAACTTTTTTTTAAAGCACTTATACTAATTTCATTAACGTTTGTGTTAGTCCATACCTATATCACATTCCTCAAAATAATCAATTTAATATGCCAGTTATTGATTGTAGCATAGTATTACATTATTTAAAATCTTCAAATTTAACGTTTTTACCAGGTCCCGATGATGTATCTAGTTGTGTTCTAAAGCGGTGTGCAAATGCTTTGTATGATCCAGTCTGTAAATTGTTTGGCTTATCTCTGAATACCTCTATTTTACCTAATATTTGGAAGCAGTCTTATATAATCCCACTCCATAAAAAAGGCAGTGAAGCTAATCATCAAATTACCGAAGAATTGCTAAACTCTGCGCTATTCCGAAGTTGTTTGATCACATTATTACCGATCAGTTGCAGCATTTCGTTCTTCTATTATTAAGAACTTCTCAGCATGGTTTCACCAAGAAGCGTTCGACTACAACCAACTTATTAGAATTTACTTCATTGGTCTATGGTAGTTTTTCACAAAAAATATCAAATGGATGTCATATAAAATGATTTTAGTAAAGCGTTTGAGAATGTTTGTCACATTGTACTCCTCAAGAAACTAAGTACTTTTGGTTTTCCCCCCAATTTAGCTAGCTGGATACATCCTATCTAAATTCCAGAACCCAAAGAGTTATTTTTAAAACAGCTATATCGGAAACTATTCGTGTAACTTCTGGTGTCCCTCAGGGTAGCCATCTTAGTCCATTATTATACCTTGAATTAAAAATATCAAGCCCAGCCAACATTATTTTTTATTTAATTTCATGGATAGGTATTGGCTAAAGACATAATTTAAAGTGCATTCAAGCCAATGCACAATCGTTCCAAAATCGTTTTCGCATAAATTCAAAAATAATGCCATGGATATTTTTCCATACTCAGAGTTGCCGTCCTATTGCAAAAATTTTGACTGTATGATCTCATAAACATTGCCGTGGTACTTGGGCTACCGTTTCAGTTATTCTTATTCCACTCGGCCGACATTGCTCTTTAGCCTCCAGTAATTTCTTGTAGCTAGGAAACATGTTGCAACTTCGTCTTTTGGCAAGCAATCTAGTGCAATATGGCTTTTTGGTCATAGAGTTTTCCAAAAGATATGCCAGCGCTTAATCTGGAGATAACTGAAGTCACCTTGCTTGTTTTGCTCCATAATTTTTATTATAATCGAAAGTTAGATAAAAGTTAGCAAAATTGCAAATGCTATGGCTGTCATCGATCAACTGATTAAATGAGCGTGCCAAATTAGCAGGGTGGATTCATTCAGCTGTTTTTTGTTTGTAAACACAGAAATAAAATGGCATTTGTGATGATTAAAAAAAAAATAATAATAATTATTAAAATAATAATATCTAACAATTAATATAAATTACGTCAGACTTCTATGCCGCATATTTCACAAAATCGTAATTTTACAAATAAGCAGCAATGCGTTTAGACAAAGTACCGCAATGTTAATAAAATTTTCGAGTGCACTCAATCATTTACTCGGATTTTGTATGACTCACTTGCTACAGTAACAAGTAATGATTGTCTGCGTTTGATCGAGTTGCAAACTCAAACCAATAATACCGACAACAAGCGAGTACGAGTCGATCGCTCTATTTTTATGTTCGGTCAGTTCATGGCTTTGGCTTGTGTAAGACCAAATGGTTTCGATTACTTCGAAAATGGATCACTTCGAGCATTGAAGTACCAGTATTTTACGTGCTCACCTATCTCCGAAGACTTAAGAACATGGTGCCAAGCACATGGATTGATAAACGTCAATCAACGTTCCCTTGGATATATATCCGCATGTACCAAATTTGAGTCATATATATTTTGATAAATATGACTCCCTCCTTGGTGGGGAGTGAGGCCCATCTTAAACCTCTGCTGCTCTCTGGGTCACAGCATCCGGTTGTATAACGCAACTCCACGTCGAGTAAATACTCTACCTGCATTTGGGTATTAAACCACAGCCACCACGATAATCCCACAAGGGGGCCGTACCCGTTGGCCAGGACGGAATAAAGTTCCGGAACTTTATTCCGTCCTGGCCACCCGTGATACCAGAAAATAGCCTCTGGTCAGACTTCGTACCCAAGGTACTACCAATTCGAACTCCACAAAGTTCATGGGTTGGTAGCCCAAATTTGAACATAGCTCTCTGGAATAGAATTCAGGTTGGTAGCCCACAGATGGCACAGTATAAAGGGTACAGCTTCCTCACTGTTGGGAGCGAGGTCTATTCCTACCTCTTCCGCCAATTGGCAGCATTTTTATGATCAAGATCAGACAAGCATATTTCCCCACATCACAAGGACTTTAAGCGAATGGTTGGTAGGCTGAAACCGCAATAAGGCCAAACACCCGTGGTACCAGAAAATACCTCTGGTCAGGCAGCGTAACCAAGTTACTACCAGTGGAGCTCCATGAAGCTCAGGGACTGGTTCGCCGGGGGGAATACCAACCAACTCACATTCATACACACATAACAGACAGTCTCAGGCTACAATCGGATAACATCTCAAAAAGACTGCACTATTGGAGAGCACCTCACTAAAATCAAAACCCCCATTAACACTCAAAATACCGAACTCATTCATATCCCTTAAATTATCATACAAGGGCATTCCGCACAGTCATTTAGGCCCCTTGATAGCAGCGATCACTTCGAGTATGCGATCAAAAGTGATTGATTGTTTCAAATCAAAGTTGTACGGTTCTTTTATTTAATTTTTCTTTATGCGATACCCAATTTTTAGATAGACTGATCGAGCCAGCTCGAGCAAAAGCCATGAGTAGCTCGAAACGCGGACAAACGGTTGTGAGACACATTGCTTTCTTCATCACCAAGCGCTTGTGGTCAAAACCTTGCCACAGGATTACAATGAAGTTCACAATATAATTATAAAAATAGTAAATGCTATTAAAGGAATGTCGTTGAAGACACCTATATTTCGAATTATTTCTGAAGATAAACAAGAACGTAAGCACAAAATGTTTACAGTTACAACAGGAATAGTATATATTTTTTTTCATATATACACATAGCCCATAAAGTCTAACTAATTTTTTTAGAAACAAAAAAAAAAAACGCTATATAATTTTAATTTTTTAATTTTTTTTTACATAAATTTATTCTTTACATTCTTAAGTATGAAAATTAAAAATAAAAATCTAGACTTTACCGTTCATTTTTGAGATAACGGGATCTAAGTTTAGCAAATAAAGGCACCATAAAGTCTGCGTTTAGTTTTAAAGAAAGTTATAAATAGTATAGTTTTTTTTTTGTTGTTTATGATTGGATATGTACTATTGTTTTCCTACATCTTATATCTTAAATATAAAAGAAAACACTAAGTACATTTTTAACAAAAGAGGGGAAAAGGCAGTGGACTATATCGAACATTTTCGAATTGGCTCTTGAATAATGATACTGGGTGTCTTAGGCCTCATTTTTGAGAGCTACTTGCGGCAGGCCAACAACCGTAAGATGCCTCTCAGCGCCACCCGTAACCTAAGTTAGGTCAGATCGGCTGGTCTGCTTCGTTTTAACCATCTACGTCTAGACAATTCGTGAGACGGAAGGTGTGTTATTTCTAGATTGGTATGTCGCTCTAATGTTTTGTGGTACCTCCTGCTAGCATTAATGATTTCTTCTTGAATCATAGTTACGCCGAGGTCTTTGTGAATTTCATAGTTAGATATAAACCAGTCCGCATTAACTATTGATCGAAGTATTTTCGATTGTTGACGCTGAATAATGTTAATGTTAGTTTTCTTGGCTGTACCCCATAATTGCATGCCGTACGTCCATATAGGCTTAAATTCACTATTGTATATTACCAATTTCCCATTGCTTGTTAACTTAGATCTACTGTTAAGAAGCGGGTATAGCTGCTTAAATTTTAATATGAGTTGATCTTTCTTTTTTTGGATATGATGTTTCCACGTCAGTTTACTATCAATATGCATGCCCAGGTACTTTGCCACATTGCTTAATGGAATGTCAATACCTTTTATTTTTAATTGTCTTGGCTGATAAGCAGTCCGTGTTGTGTATATCACTTGCGTCGTTTTAAGTTCATTCACTTTTATTTTCCATTTATCAAACCAATTGCAAGCTTTGTCAAGAATATTCTGCAGCTTAGTTGTTGCTACAACTAAATTTTTATGGGAGTACATTAGTACTGTATCGTCAGCGAAGGTAGCCACCATTGCCGAGCTATCTCCTGGAGTTGGGATGTCTGATGTGGATAAAGTATACAACATAGGACCAATCACGCTTCCTTGAGGGACTCCTGCTCTTATCTGTCTTAGCGTAGAAGATTCATCCTTACATTTAACGTAGTAATAGCGAGAGTCCAGGTAGCTTTTAATGATTTCAAATAGATCAGTTGGAAATACGGTCCTAATTTTACTCAGTAGGCCATCGTGCCAGACTTTGTCGAAGGCCTTTTCTATGTCCAGAAAAACACCAACACAGAACTTTTTTACATCAAGGTCCTTTAAAATTTTGTGAGTTACTCTGTGGACTTGCTGAATTGTGGAGTGACTTTGTCTAAACCCGAATTGGTGGTCAGGTATGATTCTGTTCACGTCTAGTATTGGTTGTATTCGGTCAAGTAGGAGACGTTCAAATACTTAAGGAAGTAAGGGCAACAGGCTGATTGGTCTGTACGAGGACGCCTTGGTTGGATCTTTGCCCAGTTTGGGTATGGCTATTATCTCAGCAACCTTCCATAAAGATGGGTAGTGCTTTAGTCTTAATACCGCATTGAACAAATTCCTAACAAATACGATTGCCTTCGCAGGGAGCTCTTTGAGTAACTTTCCAGTTATTTGGTCATAACCTGGCGTTTTTCTCTGACTAGTGCGCTTTTCAATACAGTGCCTAACTTCATTGGTTGAAATCATTTTTGTACAGTATTGTGGAGATGGAGTCCTGTTGTACACATTGGTGTTACTATTAGATTGATTGGTAGTAAAAGCCCTTTCATAATAGTCTGCCAGTAGTGAAGCTTTGTCATAGTTGGTTCTAGCCCAAGTCCTATCCGATTTTAAAAGTGGTGGCTGGTGGAAGGTTTTTTTTTTTTGTTTTTTTCCGATGGGGAAGCATTAAAAGCCAACCGAATCTACTATTCGAAGTGTGGGACTTGCACCCACTAAACCCCACCGTCCCAAGTCCTACAGTCCCCCTTGCAATACCGCAAAGCATTACGTCTAGGAGGAAAGAGGGAGCATAAAAGCTCAAAGTCTGCTTTTACCCCATGTAAATCAAAACAAATTTACGTTACAACTTCTTGTCAATATCAAACTATTGACCTATCACGTCTTCGTTCGTCTGGACTCGTCGTAATCGTTCAATACGCCGCAGCTCTGTCATGATTTGAGCTGCAGCCTGACTTACCACGTCCCAATTTAGCTGCGATTCACACATATGCCGGATGCAGTTCGACACAGTCGGCACTTCACCAAACGCAGATGAGATCATTGATCTGGCAACAACAAATCTAGGGCAATGCAGGAAAACGTGTTCTGCATTTTCGTTTTCGCCTGTGCAACTCGGACAGAAGGGATCATCATCATATCCCCGCTTATACAGGTGCGATTTGTGAAGTGCTTAGCAGCCTTCCATAATGAGTAGTTAGTGTCAGATGTCGGCGATAATGTTTTTGTATAATTTACAAATTGTTCATTTTTAAAATTCCTTAGACTGTTTTTCAAATCTTTGATTCCTTTGTTGAGTTTAGCTTTGTCATTTGGATCTCTCGTCCTTTGCCAGATCTTACGCAGTTTGTTTTTGTTCGCGACTTGAATTTTTATTGAGCGGGGGAAAATATACAATAGTTGTCCTCTTTTGGATTAAGATCAGGCGTTGCTCTATTAGCTGCTTCGTTTATAAAGTCATTCAAGTATATCACTGACTTTTCAATATCGTCAGGTTCTTTAAGAGGTACATTTATTGTGAGGCTATTGTCAACAAATTCTCTGTATGCCTCCCAGTCAGTTCTGAAATTATACATTTTGCAGGCGGGTTGATCTTTTTTTATTGCGCAACTATATTCAACTTGTATTGGTGAATGATCGGAAGAAAGTTCAAGTCGGGAGTCAATTTTGAAATGTGTTATATTCATGTTTTTTAATACACAGAAGTCTATTAAATCCGGTATTTTCGTCCGATCTGTTGGCCAATATGTGGGTTCACCTGTACTCAAGTGCATCCCCCGAATCGTTTGAATTGCACTTAGCAAGTTTTTCCCTTTGGTGCTTGTCAGCCTTGAACCCCAGTTTACATGTTTCGCGTTGTAATCACCTGCTACGATGAACCTTGGACCAAGCTCTTTAAAGTAGTCCTTAAATTGAGCTGTTGAGATTGAGTGTCTAGGTGGGCAATAAATCGCTGCTATTGTGAAAGGTCCATATTTGTCTTCTAATAGCAATTTGATCGACTGAATGTGAGCGTGTTGATAACTTTCTAGTTCAAAGTGTCGAGTATTGTTTTTAACAATGATATCCGTGCCACCATGTCCTGAACCATCCGGGTGATTTGTTTTATATATTTTATATCCGGGAATGCTCATAGTGATTACTTGTGCAATGGGTTTCAGAGATTAGAGCTACGTCAATCATATTGTCATTTAGAAATAGTTGGAGTTCAAGGATATGTTTGAGCAAACCATTGGCATTCCACGCAATAATTCTTAATTTATTGTCCATTTTGTTTGTCAAGTTTGGTTATCAGGATGGTGATTATATTCATCATGTTAGTCACCTGTTGAATCAATTGCTTCATCACGATTTTAAGTTCAGCTGAATCGTCATTTGGCATAATATTATTGTTATTTTGATGGGAGGAATTACTTTCTATGGTCGGATTCTCAGTTGAGATGACTTTAGATTTTTGGGTTGGTCGGTTGATTGGCTGGGGTTGGAGAGTCGCAGCTGTAATTTGCGCGTAGCTTATACCATTCTCCACTTTACTGGACGTTATGGGCATTTGCTGAACTTTTGTGAGATCCGTCAATATTTTGGGCCGAAGGGCAGGAAACCGTTGGATTTTAAGGGTTTTGTATATTTCACAACCCTTGTAGTTGGCTGTATGAGCTCCACCACATAGAGCACATTTTATTTTAGTATTTGACTCCATACAGCAGCCCTTTTTTTTTTGCTTACCAGCACATTTGACGCATACTGGATCCCTGGTACAATAGTTTCGGGTGTGCCCGTATTTTTGGCAGTTGGTGCAGTGCAAATTTAATTTTGGTATGTAGTAATGTCGTAATATTATAAATATTTTTATTGGTTGAGCTACTTTTAAGTTCAATTGAGAACAAAGGGAGTGGTTTATTGGTTGTTCTTTGTAGGATATTATGTATATTTATAACTTCGTGGCCTAATATCTTCAGTTCGCGTTTTATGTCGTCGGTGTCTGTTGATTGATGAAGGTGTCTCAACATAACTTTAAAACCTCGTTCATCTTTGGGCTTGAAAGTGTAACATTTCATATCTCTGGTTTTTAACAATTCAATGATTTTTTTTATAATGTAGGAGCTCTGCCGGTTGGATACGAACTTCATCATTGGGCAATGTTTTAAGTACGTAGTTATGATCTACAATTTCATACAGAGCATTATTAAGAATGGAGATTTCTTCTACCCATTGCACATAAATAGGTGGTGGCTTATTAGCTTTTGGAGGTCGCTTGGAACCATTGTCCATAGTATTCTTCGCTTCTTCTAAATTGTCATCGTCGATATCTAAGATGCCAAAATAATTGGAAGATGGCTTGCCAAGCCAATAGTTAAGTGTGGTCTGCTTTTTTTTTTTGTTTACTTTTATTAGTTTTTGAAGATATGGTAGGTGACGCTTTGTTTGTTTTGGGGTTTTTGTTAATGTTTGGTGATTGTTCAGTCGGTATGGCTGGTGATTGCGTTTTTCTGTTTCTTTTATTTGAAGCTAACTGTTCAGATCCAGTTTTATTATTTGAGTTTTGTACTTCTGTGATAATTGTTGGTGTAGGCATAACTGTCGCAGAGTTGAGCAAAGAGGCGATCGATCGTTGTTGATGTTGTGGATATGAGTTTTGATATTAATTGTTGTTGCGGTAACTGCATACGATGACGCGATCGAAGCAGTTGTTGAGAAAACTGTTGTTGTTGATGCAACCAATGAAGGTGTTGATGTACAAGCAGTGCTTTGTGTTATAGTTGTTGTAGTTGCTGATACAGTTGCAGCTTGGGTAGAGTACAGGGGCAGTTGAGGGGAAGGGCATTGGGTGCTCCATGGTAAGGAGCACCTGGAGTTCGCGCTGTCAGAGCAAAGAGCAGGAGAACAAGAACTTGCCCTGCGCTCAGGCGACTTGGTGGTTAAAAATGAGGATTCATTTTTGTTTTTGGGACAGGAAGAGACAAACGAGAAATATGCATTTCTAGTCGTCTTTGTTGTTGTTGCATTTTTTTTTTTTTGATGATAAACGATTTTTTTATAGGTTCCTATTCTATGTTTTAAATTTTACTTTACTAATGCAATGATTTGCATAGAAAAGGGAACTAAAAATTAAAACAACAAGAAATTCCAATCAATAGAAATAAGTATGAAAAAAAAAAATTTTTTTTTTTTCGATGCTGAGCTTAGGAGCGGAAGAAAGAAATTTAAATTTTGTTGGATAGACACGTTGCTTCAAAACCTCACTCAGTTTGTTTGGCATTGAGTT
The DNA here is from genome assembly GCA_037043295.1 of Amiota minor. Lineage (NCBI taxonomy): Eukaryota > Metazoa > Arthropoda > Insecta > Diptera > Drosophilidae > Amiota > Amiota minor. Next base: position 21,399 of record JBAMAW010001005.1, read on the forward strand.
CACTAACTTTTCTGTTTCCTCGGATGTAATTTTCGCCCATTCTGTTTGCATAACCCTTCGCAAGGCCTCTTTACTTGTTATTATATGCTGACGAATTCTCTTCTCTAATAAACTCCAAAGATGCTCAATAGGATTGAGATCGGGCGATTGGGTGGGATTTTTAAGCTGTTTTGGAGCATTATACAATAGCCAAAGTCTAACGATCTCCGCTGTATGTTTCGGATCGTTATCCTGTTGTATATGTATATGTTGTATGTATAATAACTCAAGTTTCTCAGCACTTTGTTTCAAATTGATTTTCAAAATGTTTAAATATCTCCATTTATTGACAATAACTCAATAAATTCCAGCTGGCCCATACCACTAGCCCCCATGCACCCCGAAACCATAATTCCACCACCGCCGTGTATAACTGTGCAAACAAGATTTTGTTTCCCTAGTGCCTTTCCTGATTTGCGCCACACAATTTGACGACCATTTATGCCGAAAATACAGAATTTGCTCTCATCCGAAAATATGACTTGTTTCCAGAATTGCGGTGGATTATTTATATAACTATGAGCAAACTCAATGCGCCTTCGTCTGTTCACAAGTGAAATGTACGGTTTTCTTCGAGCAACTCTGCCATGATAACCTTCTCTACGTAAAATTTTTCTTGCACTTTTGGCACAAATTTATTTTTAAACTTTTCCTTTACGTTATCAATAATTTTTGTTGAGGTAATTCGAGGGTTAACCTTTGCCATAGTCCCTATTGTACGTTCTTCCCGGACCGGATCGCGGCTTAGAAGTAAAAATTCCGGTTTCTTTGAAATATTTACTACGCGCTGGTCGGAGAAATACGTTCTTTTAATAGTTTGTACAATTTTTCTAAGGGTTTTCCCATCTTTCCATAAATCAAAAATTATTTTTCTCTCAGAAAAACTAATTTCTTTTCCTTTGGTTTCCATATTTAAATATTGTTAATACTTTTAAATAAAATGTGCCACAGAGCTCCTTAATGGATCAATTATTATAATCGAATTTAAAATGAACAAAAAGAAATAACAACTTAAATCCCGTTAACTCAAAAATGAACGGTAAAGTCTAGATTTTTGTTTTTAATTTTCATACTTAAATAATATATTTATGCAAAAAAAAATTAAATGAATTACATATTAACATAGCGTTTTTTCTTTTCTAAAAAAAATTAGTTAGGTGAACGCAGACCTCATGGGCTATGTGTATATAGTTATTGTATTTATTGTATCTCCTATATGCATTCATGACTAGCACTATATGGTGTCCTTCCTGCAAGGGTTCACTTATCGCTACGAGCCTCTTAGTAAACAAAATGGCTACACGATTGTTGCGATTCAGACGAGATGAGTTGCTTGTATGGACAAAAACTCTGGCTATTCAACGTTACTCGTTCTTGCGGTACCCCACAATTCAGAATTATAAGTCTAAATTGGTTTAATAACAGAGCTATACAGTATCACCTTGTACTCAAGTCGCAGTCCAGATTTAGAATTAATTAGCCAGTGAAGGCTTTGAGCCCTTGGTTTCATATACATCTTTTTAGCTTCTACATGTTTCCGCCAGCTGAGCCGTCTGTCCAGATGAACGCCAAGATAAGTTACCTCTTGAGTTTGAAGAATTATAACACCATTTAACATTATTGGAGAACAAGTCCGTCGGTTCAATGTAAATGCAATGTGCTTACATTTCCAGTCATTGACTTTAATTCTCCAGTTGGATAACCATTTTTAGATGAGCATCCAAGTCTGTAGAAGCTTTAACTGTGCAACGGGAGCGGCTTATTACGGCAGTGTAAACAGCAAAAATCGAAGTGACAATTTGACTACTTGTTGGAATGTCAGCAGGAAATTGGTTTCAGGACACTGCCTTGTGGAACACCTGCTTTTATCATAATTTTATGAAAATTTTCTGTCTTACTACAAACACTCGTTTTGTTATGTAGGATTGCAGGATATTATGCAGATTTTGGGGTAGCAAACATTTAATTTTGTGAATCAGATCCTCATGCCATACTAGCTCAAACGCTTCTGCTACGTCAAAAAATATTTCTGAGTATTATTCTCGTTATATAAAGGCAGTTCATATTTCTGAAGTAACTCTATTGACTCAATAGTTCCATGTTTTACTCAAAATCCAAATTAGTTATCTGGGATTGTAATATTTGTTTGTAAATGGTGGTTGTTTCCGGAGAAGTCTAGCTTGTTTTTGCAATATACTGGAGTGTTGTAGAATTGTAGACCTTTTGAATTTAATAAACTAGAACTCCAAAAGGTCTGTTTAGCACTGTAGTCACCAGCCGCCAAAAACCGTTTTCCAAAGAAATTTTATGCACAAATTGAAAATCATGGAGGATAATATACAGCAGATAACGTCAGTACCAGTGTTTAACGTGACTTTGGAGTCTTCAGTTTCGTATTCATTTTCACACTTTTTTGTTGAGTGACTAGGGCACCAGCATAAGACACATTTGCAGTTAAAGGAATGTTACATGGAACACATATCTTCCGTTGATTCTGTACGTTTAAAACGGGCGGAAATGTTTTGAGACTGATTACTGAACTAGGGTGCAATAAAATTTCGTGTGGCCAAATTCCTGGCAATTTGTACATTAGACAGGATTTACTCGTTTGTGAGGCTCCACCACAATTACTCTACGATGCATTCATTTTTCTTTAAATGTTGCAATTTTGGGGCCAACTCAATTTTGCATAATGGCTGTGGTATTTTATTTGTATGAAAAAAACTGATCACTACTTTGGGGTTTGACATCAAAGTAGTGATCGGTTTTTTTCATACAAATAAAATACCACAGCCATTATGCAAAATTGAGTTGGTTTCTCCCAGGGCACTCTATATATATTTACAATCAACAGAGGGTTCAATGCCCATATTTACAACTACCAGTCCTTTACTGCTTTTGAGCTAATAGGTATAATAGAGTTTCTTAGTCTCCCTAAGGTAATTGTTTTCAAAACTGTGGTTTGGTAATGGGGATAATATGGAAGTTATTATTTCCGACTATTTTTTTGGATAGCATCTACAAGCCTATTCGAAGTTTCTTCACGAATGTATTGGAGGATGTTTTGCGGGTTTAGGTTTGATGAGTTTTTGTCAGCGTTTTTAGTAGATTCATCATTTTCAGCAAGTAGTTGGTACCTAAGTAGTACTATCCATATGCAGTCAATGGCTGTCTGCACTGCCGCTTTTTTTTCCAGGGTCCCGTTTCACATGCGCTGGTTTTGACTACCTGCTGGTATTCCAGATGTCTTTTTGATTGCTTTAGCTGGCGTAGAAGAATTTTTTTTGTTGGTTGATGGCGTTACCGTGTCAGACGATTCCCTATTTTTGCTGTTTGTTGCTGATGCTGTTATGAAGCATGCTTGTTCTAGCATTGGGTTGTTGATGTCGCGATTAAATGTTTGTGTATTTGTTGTTGTTAGAGTAACTGCATGTGATGACGAATCGCTGCAGTAGCTGAGAATACTGTTGTTGTTTCTGAAACTGTACTAGCTGTTGATGTAAAAGCTGTGCTTTGTATCCACAGAGACCTTAACGTCCCACTAATTAAAACCGAATTGGACAAAATGAAACAAAAATATTTTGTTAAGCTCTCGGAACATCCTAATCCACTAGCTCGATCACTATCGTATATGAGTTGTCGCACGCGCCTTCGTCGGAATGACTTTCCTGCCCCATAAACCTGGGAGGACCACGCAACACTGGAAAGTTTCTTTAGCTCACCACTATAGAAACTTTTAAAACATCATTAGCTTTTAAGATTTCTCAATTATTGTTAGGCTTTGTGTTGTATTCAAAGTGATGCAATAAATAATAAAGAACGCAAAAAAAAAAAAAAAAAATTGGGTGGTTTGTATGAGAGGTACCACCCCGCAGGTGGTTCGGTTCGGGTGGTTCCAACAAATGTACTGCGCATGGTAAAAGGAGAGGTTCGTGCAAAATTTCAGCTCTCTAGCTCAAAAACTGAGACTACTTTGCATACATACAGACGGACAGACGTACATGGCTTAATCAATTCGTCAAATCGAGCTGATCAAGAATATATATATTTACTTTATGCGGCTTTTTTTTTTGTCTCCTTCTTCCTGTTACAAACTTCATGACAAACTTATAATACTATTCACTTCCGTGAAGAGCATAAAAATCATCAAAATTGGTCGTTCTCGAGTTTTGTTGGGTCATACTATTTTTTGGGTTCATTTTTTTATTGTATATAGATTACAAAAAATTGAAGCAAACTTAAAAACTAAACTATGTAATTAACAAAGAGAAAAATAAATTTAATAAAGGACAAGTAAAATAAAAATTGAAAATAAACAACAAGCTATTATATTATTATCAAATCATCTCTGAACCGATGGGGAATTTTTTTTAAAGCTATTCCCCTACTCAGCCAACTGTGGTCAGAAACACTAATCGAACCGGTGAAGATACAGTCAGATTAGGTGAACCAATAAGCGACATCCAGATCATCTATCCTGTAGTGTGTTCCGAATCCCGAAGGAAGCGAAGGATAATGAAGTTAAGCGCAGTGTGCATCTCAGGCAAAAAGATGTGGTAGAGTTTATTATATAAAGTACATAAAACTTGGAAAGGATCATGTAGGGTATAATTGGTAGTGTATCAGGGCTTGCTTAAGAGAACGGCAGAATCAATGGCCTCAACTACTTATAAGTTTATAAAGAAAACGACTAGAGCTATCCTATGATGCGCCAAAGATGGAAGACTGATGAGAAGGAGCCTATCAGAGTAAGGTGGCAAGCGAAAATTGGGATTCTAATTTAGACCACGAAGGGCAAACAAAAGGAATAGCTTTTGAACAGACTCAATTCCATCTTGATACTTTTTATATTGCGGTGACCAAATGCAAGAGCAATACTCAAAAAAACAACCTTCGTCTTATTAACGACGGTGGTGATATGTTGGTTAAAACAAAGCTTGGCATCAAAAAGTATACCAAGGTCATTAAAAGAGGAGATACTTTCAAGTTTGATCTTCGTGCAGTCTAAGATGAGAAGCAGTATATTTAAAAGAAATAAAAAGTTTAACGTCATCATAATCAAATAATTGGTAATTTTCCATAGCAATGGGAAAAAGTAGTATAAAAATAACCAAGAAATATCCAAGTATAGGTAAAATTTTGATGGAGATTATGTAAGGAAAGAATATAACTTTATAAAGAAACCATCATTTAAAGAAATCAGATAGACAATTTAAAAATATGAAAGAATTAAAAGTTAAAACATTTGTAACAACGTTATCATGAATGTAATGATAAAGTATATATAATACTTGATACATCAAAGAAACTCAAATACACATGGAACTCAGGAGTATTCCTTGACAAAGGTGGGAGGAGTTATAGGTATACCCTCAACCCGACCCTGTAGTGTCACTAAATGAAATACTTAATGAGTATGTCAATTCTTAAATAAACAAATAATAATAATAATAATTATTATTATTTATCTATATATATAAAAGAAAGTCGTGTTTGTTACGCCACTTATAACTCAAGAATGGCTGAACCAATTTGGCTGAAAATTGGTGGGGAGGTAGCTTAGAACCAGGAGACGGACATAGGATAGGATAGGTTTTTTTTCGTCCGTCCATCAAGTTCCTTTGCTTTATGTTGCTAGGCAGAAAACAGTATATAAGAGACTTCAATATTGGAGATGCTTGTAATAAATAGTACATCTGCTTAATGCTTTATGTTGCTAGGCAGAAAGCAGTATATAAGAGACTTCATTATTAGAGATACTTTTATTAGTACATCTGTTTAATGTTTTATGTTGCTAGGGAGAAAGCAGTATATAAGAGACTTTATTATTGGATATTCTTGCTATTTGTAGATTTCAAATTTAATATGCCGTATGTTAGTATGAATGTATGCAGTATATAAACGAAATTAACGAATAGTGGTGGCTAATTTTTCGTTTAAAGTCTTATAATTCTTAAACGATTTTTAACCAATTTGGCTTAAGTAGTGGATTGAGAGCAGATGAATGCATACTTACCTGGCGTAGGGACTACCGTGATCACGAAGGCGGTTTTCCCATTGCACTTCGGTTGAGTTGACCCCTGCGATTATTCCTAATGTGAATAACTTGTGCGTGTAGTTTTTGGTAGCCGGGAATGGCGTACGCGCCGTCCCGACTTTAAAAGATACATAATTGAATGCAATTTTATGTTAATAGTTAATGCTGAAATCATAATAAACTGAGTTGAAATTAAGAGAACAAGGAATCATGGTTTCATATTTAAGAACTTGAAGTACAACCACTTGAATGTTTTATACATAGTAGAATTAAAGACGGGTAATGCAGAGTTAAGGAATTTCGACAAAGTAACCTTAACATTGTATTGCATTTGTGTGGAAATTAAACCATACATGCTTTCACCCTTTCTGAATACAACAATAATCATGCCTTTCAATCAACTTTTTTATGGGCGCTACCTCTTCCAGTAATCAGAGAGATCTGATTTTAACATACCAGATAGTTAAACCTATTAGATCGATAGCTGGTTTGTATGGCAGCTATACGATCCAGTAATCCCACTATCTTGAAATTTGGATGGTTGGTGGCTATACATCAGAAACTTATATTGTCGAAATTTCAGTTTGATCGGACCATACAAACCCCCATTAATATTCAGGTTCTTATTGGAAAAACTTTTCTGTTTTTTGTTCTATCGAACTGAAATTAAGACACATTAAGGTTTTGATATGGGCGCGGTACATTTGTTGGAATCAGTCAAATCGGACCACTAGGGGAGTACCTCCCATACAAAACTCAATCCGGTACGGAATCCTCCGTGAACGAGTCTGACTCAGACTTGGCCCATTTTTGTTTTAATAACTGAGCATGAACAGGGGACGTAGCAACGCACGCCGGGTAACGCTAGTAATTATTATTTATTAATTTATTATGACAAAATACTGTCAAACTTAAAAATAAAAGGTTATTAACATAATAGGTGACAAAATAAAAAAAAAGAAAAACATAATTAATAACAAAACAAGTGGTTAAAGGTAGTCAAAACAATTTTAATTACTTAAAATTAAATGTAAGATAATATATAAGAAATCCACTCATCTCTGACCCGTTGGAGGTATTTTTTCAAGCTATGCCCCTACTCACAGCCAATTGTGGTCAGAGACAGAAGGGATGTGAGACCCAATGAGCGATATCCACTTCATCTAGTAGCAGTTCGTTCCAATTCCCGAAGCCAACGAAGGACGATGATGTTAAGCGCAGAGGGCGAGATCTCAGGCGAGAGGACGTGATAGAACTTATTATAAAGAGTGCATAAAACTCGGAAACGATCGTGTAGGGCATAGTTAGTTGTGCATATATCTATAGCTAAGAGAACGCAATTTCTAGATGTACAACTAGGGACACAGAAAAGCACTGACGAATCAACATTACCAGTAATAAGTTTATGATGAAAGCTTATACCAAGAGTTATTTGGCGATTTCGAAATGATGGGAGGTCTATAAGAAAAAGCCTGCTAAAAGTATGAAGGCAAACGTACACTGGGATCGCAATTTAAACCACGTTGTTATTAGAAAAACTTTTTTATTTTTTGTCCTATTGAACTGAAACTTCGACACTATCAGTTTCCTATACATGCGCACGACATTTGTCGGAACCACCCGAATCGGATCCTTAGGGGGTACCTCCCATACAAACCGCCCATTTGAATACTACAATGAAACATTCACTGCGTCCCGTGAAGAGTATTTCATCTTCGGCATAGTCAAAGATAACATTCTTTCTAGTTACTAAATTTTCCGCGAGCAAATACCACACAATATTTATTTTACGGAGAAATAGTAGTATACACAAATTTAACATTTAAAACCGGTTAGAGACGTATTTTAATCAATCATGCCGCCTGTGTCAGAAAACTTTGATAATATGTAAAATTTTAAATCAAAAAGTATATGATTCGTTTGATTTTTTCAAAAGTATTTCAAGTGCTGCACAATGTACCACAACTTGTTTTAAATAAATTAAAAAACTCTATAATAATACTGAAGACTAGGCCAGTGAGGTGTGCATTGTTATTCATTTGGTAAGTCACTGAAATTTTTTATTTATCTGTCAGCTTGTCTAAAAAAAGGGGCAGAGAGGAGCGAAAATGAAATGGCAGAAATGTAGTCCAACTTATTAATAGCTATGGTGCGAACCCATAACTGAAGGTATGACTCAAATGCGTTCCCTTTAAGTTTTTTTCTATTAATGACACCAGTTCAATGACTTCGGTTGGCCGTGCGACGCCAGGATAAACACTCTTTTGCTAAAAAAAAAAAAAAAAACATTGCACGTATGCCATCGTACACTTAACAGAAGTGAGAGAGAGAGATCATTCCTTTGATGAACGAAATTTGATATATTTTAGTAATTAAAGGACTCATAAAAAATTTTGTAAAAAAATTAAGCAAAAGTGTTCTGCGTTCTACTTTCTCAAGCAGGGGAAATGCTTAGTGTTGCAAAAATTAAACAGGGTGTTTTCGTAGGTCCAGACATAAAACGCTAAACCCTCCGTTTACGAGTCTGACTCGCACTTTGCCGATTTTTATTATTTTGTCATGATAAGTTAGTGTCTTTAATGTAATAATTACATTCGTTGATAGTGTTATTGTAATAGATTCTAAGATTCTTTCTCTGTCCTCTAGTATTGTATTTTTCAGCAGAATAATGGATTTGTTTACATGATTATTGACTTCAATTTGTTAATTTTTTGTTGTTATATTGTAATATGATGATTGTTTTCGTGGTTACTACAATATATAAGCGTTCTAAAATTGTTTGTCTGTCATTATCATCTATTACGCCAAAAAGATTTACAAGATTTACTAGTCCTCGTTTTTGCCTGTTCTATGGTGTTATTGATTTTATTTTTGATCTAATCGTCTCTCCTTGTGTTAGATAGTTTTGTTCATTATCAGTTAGATAATTGATATTAGATTCTAGGTTGTTTAATATTAAAGTTATTTCATGCGGATTTATTACATGCAGCATTATTTTAGTGTTATTAGCTGTATCATTGTTACTTATGCTTCTAATTGGCTCGGATATAGGTTGACTATCGGAAAGATTTGATTACTTTAGTTTGTGTTTAATCTATACATATTATAAAACAAAGTCGCTTTCTCTGTCTGTGTGCTTAAATCTTTAAAACTACGCAACTTATTTTGATGCGGTTTTTTTTAATAGATAGAGTGATTGAAGAGGAAGGTTTATATTTGTAATATTTATAATAACATCCATTAAATAGTGGAGAAATACTGTTATTTTCATTATACATATACCTATATGCCTATCTTTAAAATTAATGTAGTTGGCATAGTGTTATAATTCATGTAAAAAGCATTTACTGTCACTACAATATTCCAGTTTATCATTATTTACACAGCAAAGTTTCTTCAAATGTGATTTTAGATTTTTTTTATTTAAGTCTGATTATTACTATCAAGAAATTATAAAGTCATGTCTGGAAGACGTCGTCGTTCGAACATAGGTCGTTGTACAGTGAATGCCAAAAGAGTACGTTCAGCTAGAGATGAAGAATCGTCAACGGAACGTGAGGCTCGCCTCAGTAAGGCTCGGGCTAGATATAGAGCTGAGAGAGAGAGAGAATCATCAGCACGAGTTACTAATTCATGGGTAAATATAGGAAATTCTGCCATGAATTATGATCCTTGACTTACAAGGACGATCGTATAGTAACAATAGGTACTATGTCGGTAGTGTGTGAACATTGCTTGGCATTGAAATTCAAGGAGAAATCGAAAGGCATGTGTTGCTTACAAGGAAAAGTCAAATTAGAAGAAATTCTCCCTCCACCTGAACCATTTCACTATCTTCTTACGGGTGATCATATATTATATATTGTATATATAAAAATGCACTCAAAAAATAGTATGACCCCGAAAAACTCGAGAACGGCTGGACCAATTTTGATGATTTTGTTTTTTTTTTTGTTGTACTCATGGAGTTATAGTCAGGTTCTTTGCTACATTTTTTTTTTATTGTATTTGGTGCAAAATATACTGAACCGATTTTTTTTAAAAGAACAAATGATTCTTAAAGTTGCTTAGGTTATAATAGAATATTAAAATATATTGTAAATTATTAATTACACATTTTACAACAAAACTTTTTATAAGAAACACCCAATTAACGCATAGGGAGTGTAGCAACGCACGCAGGTTAACGCTAGTATTAACTATATGTATGTTATTTAGATTTGATCTGTTAAAAATAACCGAGAAGGAATTCTAATTGATAAATTTATTACTAAATCCAACTTTGTTCTTCTAAATGATGGTGCTCCGACCCATTTTAGTACGCATAATACACTAACTCATATTGACCTTTCTTTTTGCACTCCTGAACTAGCCGTTCATACTCATTGGAATACTGATTCATCTCTATAAGCAAAGTAAGCACTGGAAACTCAAAAACTTTCGAGCTGAAAGCCTTTGTCGCCATTGCTCATAAAATATCTAAGTTATAATTTTTAATTATAATCTTAGTCACTACATATTATAAAACAAAGTCGCTTTCTCTGTCCCTATATGTGCTTAAATCTTTAAAACTACGGAACGTAATTTGATGCGGTTTTTTTTTAATAGATAGAGTGATTGAAGAGGAAGGTTTATATTTATAGTATTTATAATAACATCCATTAAATAGTGGAGAAATACTGTTATTTTCAATATACATATACCTATATGCCTATCTTTAAAATTAATGTAGTTGGCATAGTGTTATAATTCATGTAAAAAGCATTTACTGTCACTACAATATTCCAGATTCTAATTATTTACAGCACACTGTCGTAGTACAGTGAATGCCAAAAGAGTACGTTCAGCAAGAGATGAAGAATCGTCAACGGAACGTGAGGCTCGACTCAGTCAGCTTCGGGATAGATATAGAGCTGCGAGAGATAGAGAGAGAATCTTCAGTAGAGCCTGAGGTTCGCCGCAGCCGAGATAGGGATAGACATCGAATACAGAGAGCCAGAGAATCATCGGATCGAGTTACTAATTCATGGGTAAATAAAGAAAATTCTGCCATGAATTACGATCCTTCGATTTCCTACAAGGACGATCATATAATATCAATAGGTACTAAGTCAGTAGTGTGTGAACATTGCTTGGCATTAAAATTCAAGGACGAATCGAAAGGCATGTGTTGCTTACGAGGAAAAGTCAAATTAGAAGAAATTCTCCCTCCACCTGAACCACTTCACTCTCTTCTTACGGGTGATCATCAGAAATCTAAACAAAATGCGCAATATATGCCGTTATAATAACGCATTTCACTCTTTTAAGAGTAAGCAAGTCGTTGAGCGTGGGTTCATGCCTACATTTAAAATTCAAGGGCAAGTATACCACTTAACTGGGAGCTTGCTACCACTTCGACCCGATGATCACAAATTTCTGCAAATATATTGTATTTTATTACAGATCCAGATACACAAGCATCTACGCGGTGTTCAAGTGTTGCACAGCCAATTGGTAGAGATTTGATTAGATCTTTCCAAGATATGTTACATTCTCATAATTGTTACATACAGTCTTTTAAAACTGCGATTGAGAGTGTTCCAGCAGATACTCCTGACTTTAGTGTCGTAATCCATGCAGATAAAGTTCCTGTTGGAGAACACAGAGGACGATACAATGCGCCTTCCACGAGTGAAGTAGCAGTGGTGATAGCTGAACAGCAATTTTACAAAAGAGATATTGTATTGCATAGTCGTGATGATAATTTGCAAAAAATTTCAGAGTTACACAGATCTTATGACAGCTTACAATATCCTTTGAAAGGGAATTGTTTTACTCCAAATTTAACGCGTGCGGGCCACGGGCAGTAATGAATAAATCAAAACTACTGGATTGATTTTAATCATTTTTTCAGTGAGTGACATAGGCTATATATTTTATACCCGTGCGAAGCCGGGGTGGGTCGCTAGTTTTATAATAAATAAATATTGTAAATAAGTAACTATTAAATTTAAAAAAAAAACCACTGCAAGACCAAGCACAAAACGTTTAATACGTTTCTTCGTTGTGAATGCAGGTTGTTGTTATTGTTGTATTTCCCCTCCCATTTTAGGGTTCCGGACCCAAAGGATACCAAAAAGAACCCGTCCTCGGGTCATATCTCATAAACGGCAAAACCTAGGGAGTCGAAATTTTGACAGAATGTGTAGTTCTATCCGGGCATCAGCAACAAATACTAAAACTAAAATATTTTCAAAATTTTTAAGGGGTTCCCATACAAGAAACATTTTGGTTTGCATGGCAGCTATACAATCCAGTAATTCCACGAACTTGAAATTTGGAAGGTTGGTGGCTTTTCTTCAGAAACATATTTAGTTTGGTCGGACTACTAGGGAGGTGCCCATACGAACCCTCATTAGAATTCAGGTTCTTATTAGAAAAACTTTTTTTTTTTTTTTGGTTCTATCCGACCGAATTTTAGATACTCTGGGTGTTTGATATAGGCGCGATACATCTGTTGGAATCAGCCAAATTGGTCAACTAGGAGGGGTACCTCCCATACACAATCACCATTAAAATTCAAGGTTTTATTTGAAAAACTTTTTCTTTTTTGTTTTGGACTATTGAACTGAAATTTAGACACTATAAGTTTCTGATATAGGGGCCGTATATTTGTGGTAATCAGTCAAATCGTACCCCTATGGGAGTACCTCCCATACAAACACCAATCTGGTACGGAACCCTCTGTGTACGAGTCTGACTCGCAATTTTTTTTAATAACTGAGCACGCTCAGGGGACGTAGCAACACACGCCGGGTAACGCTAGTTAATACTTAAAATAACAATAGCATTCTTTATGAAGATGCTTTTAATAAATAAAAAACACATTTTGAATAAATACTCTGTTTATGCAAATTTTAAACATTTATATTTGTTGTATTATTATATTTTATATAAAAAATGCTGAATTTTTTGTTAAATTTTCTCCTCTCCTGCAGTGTTTCTTCCATGATTTTGCAAGATGTTTCCCCATAGCCACAATTGCTGAGGTATGTTGCGGAACTCTGTCACAATGTCGTTGAAAGTTTCGTTTTCCTTAGCAACGAGGGCACTAATATTTATGTTGGGGTGAACTACCTACGAGGGTCAATCAACAAGTACTTAGGCCTCACCACCCGATTACGCTGCTATTTAAGCGCAATCCGGCGGAGTTCTTGCGTCGTTTCGTGACCGTCGACGAAACATGGATTCACTGGTACACATCAGAGACGGATCACCGAACGATATTGCTCTTTTTCCATTTTTGTAAAACCGTCCGACACGTTCGTTCCAAAGGCTATCAAAACAAAACTAATGAAGGGAATTGACTGAAACTTTGATAGTAGGCTACCAAAAGAATGTACTACACGATGGTATCAATAATTGTAATAGCTGCGCCAAGGTTAAGTACTTATTTATTGACCCTCGTAGTGCTGCTGTTGCTGGTTATGTTTCTTGTAGGGTCGACATTGCTGCAACTGCTGATGTTTTTTTTTTAGCTTGATTCTTTATAAGGAAGTTTGTTTCTGTATGATTTCGTCAACTACAAAAAAAAATATAGGAAGTTATAATAGTGCTTGCATTTCAATCATTTTCATTGCACTCACCGACGTCTTCATCTTTCAGTTTACAAGCATTGTCATGGTTCTCACAGGAAGTAGAGAACCCATACGCAGCCCCTGCTACCACACCATCCACTACTGTGAATAAATTTGTTACCACAACAATCTAGTCCTGTATTGCTGTAATGGTTTCCATATTAAAAGGAGCTCCACCTGTGGACCTCATTTCGATTTTGTTCGTGGATATTTTATTATTTATGCCAATTTTCCAATATTTCATTGCCTACAAATTTCGCTATCGTATAAATATCATGGTTAAAATGACTATATTGTATGAACACATATATACTTACTTTGCGCAAATTATCAGAAAACTCAATTGGCGGCCCAACGGAGTTCAATTCTGTCGCCAACTGCTTCCAGCCATCTGCCTCAGCGACTCGATAACCTTTCTGGTAACCCATGACACATTCGCGATTAATCCGCATGAAATTTATGAAAATTGCTTCCTGCTTTGCTTTTCTCCCCCTACATATATAAAAGATTATTCATTAAGTCATTAAGTTTATTCAATTTTACTTACAGTTTTGGTTCAAATTCTTTTTTTAATTTATTATTACCATTTATAGTTCATTTTAACACATCAATTTCTTAAATTAAACTCAAATTTGCATCTCTGAATATGTAAAAATTTATATGTGAGGTTGTCATTTTTTGCATTGGTTAGTTTTGTCTGTTTTTGCTTTATGCAAAAGCGATTTGCGTAAAATGCAAAATTTATACTTAAAACAACTGAAACGTTGAATTCTTTAAATGCATATTACCGAGGAAAAAAATAGAGTACAGTTCTTGCAATTTAAGCTTTTTTTTTTTAAATAAATTAAGGGAGACAAGCTCTAGTGAAATTGTATCTATTATAAGGACTCAACTAAAACCCAAAAAATCTGCTGGTTATGATAGAATTGTGCCAAAAATGATAATTGAACTTCCAAACGCAGCAATAGTTTTTCTCTCGTGTCTTTTCAATGCTATTTTTCGAATTGGGTACTTTCCAAAGCAATGGAAGAAATCGGTTATTATAATGGTTCCAAAGCTCGGGAAGGATAAGACATGTCCTTCTTCATATAGGCCTATAAGTCTGCTTCCATGTCTTTCTAAGCTATTTGAGAAGGTCCTTAAAGCCAAACTCAATCACCAGTTACAAGCAAATAGTTCAATCCCAGATCATCAATTTGGTTTTCGAGCAAAACATGGAACGATTGAGCAAGTCAACAGAGTAACTTCGGAAATAAGAACTGCCTTTGAACTGCGAGAATATTGCTCAGCAGTATTCCTTGATGTAGCACAAGCGTTTGATCGAGTATGGCATGAGGGTTTGATATACAAAATAAATTGTTTACTACCCCAAAATATGCATAGAGTCCTGCAATCCTATATATCAAATCGAGTGTTTGTAGTAAGGCAGAAAAATTTCATTTCAAATGAATTTAAGATAAAAGCAGGAGTTCCCCAAGGTAGTGTCTTGGGACCAACTCTATACATGTTATTCACTGCCGACATTCCAACAAGTAGTCAAATTGTTACTTCGACTTTCGCTGATGATACTGCCGTAATCAGTCGCTCCCGTTGCCCAGTTAAAGCTTCCGCATAGCATACAAGGAACTCATCTCGACTGATCCGTAACGATCGTGCTGCCCTTTTGATTAATTAGAGGCTCTTAGTGCCAAGTGAACTCCTTCCTCTTCATTGTTGGAGGGACACATGTGTATTAGTTTTATAAGATTTGTAAACTTATTGTTAGTCCTATGTATTATATAGGAGATTCAGTAAATACTAAAAATAAAAAAACAAAAAATGTGCCGAAAAAATGATATATTCAAAAAAAAAGTTTGAAATTTTGTGTTATTTATAATAGATAATAAATGATAAGGAACAAATACAACAATACACCAAAATTAAAGAAGCAGCACTGCAAGAACAACGAAATGTACGAAAATTTTTGTAAATAGTATAGATTTTTGATTATTATTGTAAAATTCGTAGGAATCCCTAATTTTCTTAAAAGTAAAACAGAGCCTATGGCACTCACCTTAAATGTAGCTTTCTATAGGTGAAATAATTTTTAAAATATGTTTAGTACTTTTTGAGACTATTGA
>JBAMAW010001006.1:0-34862 GCA_037043295.1 Amiota minor
TCGCCGTAACACCGAAAATGGAGGTCGAAGCACTACGTTGAATATCAGGGGAAGTATGTTCATTATAGATAATAGTTGGATTGTCCCTTATTCTCCACTATTATGTAGAACGTTTAACGCTCACATAAATGAGGAGTACTGCCACTGTGTTCAAGCTATTAAATATGTTTGTAAATACATCAATAAAGGACATAAGTACATCCGAAGCCGTCTGCCAAATTTTATAATTTCCGATTCACGATCGGTATCCTGCAGTCATGCATTTTGCTGTTCAACTAGAGAACAACCAAAGGGTGTATTTTATAGCTGGAATGGCTCAACAAGTTGCCCAAAACCCACGTAAAATGACATTGCTGGCGTTTTTTATCTTTACAATGAAGATGAATTCGCAAAGACTCTTCTATATCAGGAAGTTTTAGGACTGCTGAGGTGGACTGATTAAACTAGCTGCTGTAAACAAACTTGTCAACAGATCGCGCTCATTTTTGGCATGGTAATTAAGGACAGCCCTACTAACATACAGAAAAAAAACTAAAAAATACTTAACGTGGGCAATTAAAATGACAAATTCCAGTACTTTATTTGTAGTCATATTGTTATATTTTTTTTATTTATATATACATTTCAATATATTTATTTTGTCAGCCAGCGGAACCATTGAAATTATGGGATAATTTCAAAGATGACTTATGTGAAGACATTAGGCACAGAATCAGGTAGCAACATCAAGATTTTGATACAAATAGAAAATAAACTATTGGAATTAAATGATAAAAGCTTAAATGATTTTGGATTACCTTCTTCTGTTCGTACACAGAATAATATTATAGACAATGATTTAACATCATTTGTCAATGAAAATGTGCAAAAATTAGTTCCAGATCAAGGACATGCTTTTGAGATCATAGTAGATAGCGTCAATAATAACAAATGATAATTATTTTTTTTGGACGCACCAGGAGGTACGGGGAAGTCATTTCTCTCAAATTTAATACTTGCTAAGATAAGACAATCAGGGAAGATAGCGATTGCAGTTGCTTCGTCAGGAATTGCTGCAACTCTCTTGAGCGAATGCAAAACCGCTCATTCTACTTATAAACTCCCGCTTTCGATATCTCTAGAGCAACATTTCACATGTTCTATCCGCATAAAATGGGCCTCTTGGTAAATTATTACAAGACGCATCATTGATTTTATGGGATGAATGCACCATGAGCCATAGAGCACATGTAGAGGCTGTGGACAGAACCTTAAAGGATCTCAGAAACTCCGTTGCCGTCATGGGTGGAATTACCTTTGTATTTGCTGGAGATTTCCGTCAGACACTACTCGTTGTTAACAGAGGAACTCGTGTAGATACAATATTATGAAAGCATGCTTGAAAACGTCTCCCCTACGGATTGAAATTATGAACCTACGGACCAATATGAGAGTCCATCTTCATCGAAATACGCATTGCAATTTTCCACAACAACTGCTAAAACTTGGAGAAGGAATTTTTCCATATCCAAATTTAAACAGTAATTATGACGTCCTTCTGGATGAGTCTCTAGGCCATATAGACTATAATTTAGAAAGTTTAATAGATGCAGTATACCCTGACATCGAAAAATTACACGAAAGAGAATTTCATTAGTTGTGTTCTAGAGCAATAGTGTCACTTAGAAATGATATCATCAACGAAATAAACAATTTGAGCATAAAAAAAGTTCGCGGCCACGTCAAAATTTGTAAATCAATCGACACCGTAACTAATATCGAGGACACGGTGCATTACCCCCAAGAATTTTTAAATTCACTTCACACCTCATAAATTAAAATTAAAATCATGCTTTTGAGAAATTTAAGCCCTCCTAGCATGTGTGATGGGACGAGGCTACTTACACAGGAATTGAAAGACAATTTAATTGCAGCGACCATTATTACTGGCCCGCAGCCGGTCAGTTAGCTCATATTCCTAGGATAGCGATGATCCCTAGCGATTTGCCAATTCCGTTCAAACGACTTCAATTTTCAATGAAAATATCTTTTGCTTTAACAATTAATAAGTCGCAGTGTCAAACCTTCGATTAATTTGACCTACGAAAAGATTGCTTTACTCATGCATATAAAGAAATTGTAGTGTAAGGAGTTGTTGTTTTTTATTTGCGCTAATTTAAATTACTAATTTACCTTCTATCTATTTACCCATACGAAGCCGGGGGTGGGTTGCTAGTATTTAAATGAAAATAATAAAATTTTATTGTTTAGCGTTAGGCGTCGCACTTTCCGTCAGTTGATGCTGCGTTGTGAAATAAGTATGTGTGTGTGGCATGAACAAAGTATGACGAAATATCTAATCGATTTAGATATTTCATCATGCTTTTTATTCTCTCAACGCTCTTTTTCGCCACCATCATTCACTCTATGACCATGCTATATCATTTACACCTTCACGAAGTAAGTACGTGAGAAAGAGGCAAATATAGGCGAGTGAAATATTTTGGAATGAACAGACGTAAGCTCGTGAGCGGATGGCATGCGAAATATTTGCAAATGATCATGCATGATCACATCAGGTCGTGAGCCCTTATGATAATCGTTAATGCCTCGTTGCCGATTATGATAGTAATGCCTTGTTTTCGATGATGAGTGTATGATGATCATTAATGCCTCGTTGTAGTCGATGATGATCGTCAAAGCTTTGTTGTCGTCTTTGATGATGCTGATATTTGTTGTAATAGTGGTGACTTCCTTTGTTTCTTATTTGGAAAAAAAATTTTATTCATCACTTTTTTCGATGAATTATAAAACCAATTTTTTTTTTCGTTTTTTTTTTTTTTGTCTTTCTTTATTTTTTCTTGTTAAAACACTCACAATCTATTTCGTTATTGTTGTTATTTCTTTGTTTCTATTTCATTTTCAAGTATTGTTTTTAGTTAAGTGCCACAGACACTGGCGATATTCTATTGCTGAAATCATTGTGTAAAAATTTATCCATAGACAAATCCATTATATGGTAATGGTAATTGCCCAGAACAAAAAACATAATAATTGATTATTAACCAAAAAATATACATACATAGGAATTGTATATATTAAATTATTTTCTTATTAGTGTCGCAGATAAGAAATAGTAAACCATAAACACGTGTGAAACAAAGCGAAGCTTTAAGCTGTTAGAGCTTTTTGGCTCTCAACTTAATCCAACTAACTCAGCTTGCGAGGGCTTACAGTAAGGTTTCAAGTAATCATAATAATTTTATCTAGCCATTTCATCAAATCCATGGATGAGTCTGATCATGACCCAGGCGGTAAATAGAGATGTGCATGACAAGCCATCCCCGTAAAAGAAGTGGATCACCTCCTGATGGTCCGTGCAAGTTAGTAAAACCAACTTCTGGTGCTGAACAATTAATAAATGGTAACAAGCCATCGACATCTCAAGGGATCAATCCAACCAGAATAAAACGAGTAAGTGAGAACTGCTTCCAAATACTGACTTGTGATGATGAGGTAGTAATAGTAGAACCTGAAAAGTTACAAAGTCCGGACTCAGCTGATGATACCATTATTGAATATGTAACACCTAAACCACATCCAAATATAATTCCTTGTGTCACAGACATTGGTGATGTTTGGAATGATCTCGACACAGTTGTAAATCCAGAAGATTACATGACAAAAACCAATTGAAGTAATGTGAGGATAATTGCCAAAGATGCTGGAACGTATAGAGCAATAGTGGGGAAAAAAAATAGAAAATTTGAATGTTGAATTTCATTGCTTTCAGCTATGAGAGGAAAGAGTATACAGAGTAGCAATAAAAGGACTTCATTCTTCAACAGGTCAAGATAGATTAGACCTGATCATAATCATGCAAAAAGACATTATGGACATGCATGATCGTGCTGCCCTTTTGATTAATTAGAGGCTCGTAGTGCTAAGTGAACCCCTCCTCTTCATTGTAGGAAGGACACACGTGTATTCGTTTTTAAGAGTTGAAACCTTATTGCTAGTCCTATTCATACATATCTATAGGAAATTCAATAGATACCATCAATATAAAAAAAGAAAAAAAATATTTACACATTCTCCTTATCTTAAAGGCACCTAGACACGATACTACATTGCTTGTCCAACATGCGTATATCTATGTTGTATCAAGTATCCATCGCAATTAAATTGTCTTCCGTCATTAAACTTTAAATAATAAATAAATAAAAATGAATAAATCGGAAAATCGAATTTAATAAAATGAGAGTGAAACACTTTAAGTATGCACTTTCCTGTCACAAATATTGGTGGGGTTTAGTGGGTGCAAGTCCCACACTTCGAATAGTAGATTCATTTTGCTCTTAATGCTTCCCCATCGGAAAAAAAAAAAAAAAACATATGGATACATATATAATTAAGTAACATACCGTTTTGACATTAATCGACAAATTTTCAAAACAGGCCTTCGCTCTTTTCATACCCAAAAGGAACAGCATAACCATAATTGAAAAATTATAGATCTGTCAGACATAAACATGAATCTAGACACAAGAAAATAAATCTAGAAAATATTCACCCAACAAATATTAAAAGAAAAAATAAATTTACAGAAAATACTAATGTTTCTGATAATATTGATGACGATGACCATAAAACCAACAAATTATCAATTGTTGCACAGAAAGTCAGCAATCAAATATTCTATACTTTAGAGGTGGCCGTGGTAAGAACTACAACAATAACAATTCCTTGTAAACACGGAAACGGTCATTACCATAGACGTGGACGTGGCCATGGAAATAGATGAGGAAATGATGGGTACCAAAGAGGAAGATATAATCAGGATAACAGACAAACCAGAACAATAAACGTCACACAACAGATGGAAAACTACAATGCAGCAAGTACTCAATAAAGGAAAATAAAAAACAGGAAATCTACTCTATAAATTTATATCTTGCCAGATATATATCTACAGCATCAACATTAAATCACAAAAGGTTAGGAATAGTATAAATAGGGATAGGGTCTTGATTGATATGCTAAACCTTATGGTCGTTGGCATCAATCTAGATCTCAAACATAGCTAAAATCCAAGTGATCCTTTGCTTTTCAAAATACATAGCCAAGATCCAAGTAATCCTTTGCTTATTAAAATTAAATAATTTAGCTAGGACCTAAGTGCTCCTTTGCTAAAAAACTAAAAACATAAAATCTTTTAAATTTCTTCTTGAATTACAATTGTCATGTAGTCTTTAATGATATCATATTAAAACTTAAAATATAACAAGACACCATTAAATACATACAAGAAAACATCATCTCAGCAAAACAAGGTATTTGTTTGCTGACTTCCTTCAGCAGTGTCCCAGCGTGGGAATGTGTTTTCCGTGTAATAAAAACAAAAAATAGTAAGTTTAAATTTATTTAACAATAATTTATTTATCTCTCCAATGCTGCAATACTTCGTCGGCTCATGCGACACTATGATTTATCCTCTCCAGTTATGGTTTGTCGGCTCATGCGACACTATGTGTATCCTCTCCAATCTGTGTTTCTGCACGAAACTCCCTTGTTCTCCAGATTGCTTTGCGACACTTCTTCTTCCATTTTTAAATATACGATCACCTGATCATTTTAAGCGTTGGCACCTTATTGCTCTTCCTCAACATTCTTCCCCGTTGAAGCATTTGCTTTCAAGTCACAAAATTTGGAGGACAGCGATCTTATGAACTGGCGGTCGAATGATAGCCTTCTTCGTACGCAGGTCCACGACTCGGACCTTGCCATCTCGACCTGGTATAGATGATATGACCTGTGCTAATATCCATGTTTGGGGCGGAGTGTTGTCTTCGTGCACAATGACTAGTTGACCTGCCTTCACGTTTGGTTGCTCTTTCAACCACTTGGTGCGCTGTTATAAATGATGAATATAATTCCGCTGCCACACAGGACAGAAATGCTGTTTTAGAAAAATAACGAGCAGCATCGATCACAATCTCGCATTGCTTTAAAATCGTCGTCGATGACCTTCCCCATCGTTTGGATCATCAGATTGTGGTGTGATCGGCCTCGAATTGAGTAGTGCGATGTTTTTTACTCGCATAAGTTTTGCATGGTTATTCCCTCGCATCTTGTATGATGTCAAAAATGGGCCGCAGAAATCAACGTCTGTCGCAAAAAATGGGTGCTGTTTTAAGAATCGGTCTGCTGGCAGTTGTCCCATTATTTGCCTTTCTAATTGTGGTTTATACCGAAAACAATGCACACAGTTGCGTACAACCTTTCTCACGGTTTCACAAGCGTTGACGGCTCAAAACCTTTCACGCATTAGAGCTATCAGAACTTTAGGTCCAGCATGAAGATTAGTTCCATGCAAGAATTCTATGTATAAACGAGTGAATCGATGATCACAAGGTAAAAACGCTGGAAATTCGCTATCGTATTGCAAGTCTGTACACCAGAGCCTCGGTTTGCGTCATCCCGATTTGCGTTGTTTCGATTTGCGTCGCAAAAATTTTTTATGGGATTTCGAATTGAGTCGTCCATGATTTCGATTTGCGTCGCAAAAATATTTAATGTTTTCAAATTGGGTCGCAAATTTCAGTTTGCGTCGTTTGAATACACATGCATATTTCGAAAAATACATACATACGTATGCATGTCGCCTGTATTTAACTGCAGAAAATATTTTTTGTAAAAAGGGGATTCCCACATAGCGGCAACTGTAGTGGCTGTACATAGAAATGTGAGAGGATGGCAAATAATTTCCGCAATTGAATGTTCAGTTGACTTTTGATCACGAGTGGGTTTTTTGCGTAAAAATGAGCCAGAAGCGCAAACAAATTAATTTTGAACTTAAATTAACTACATTAAAACGTTTCAAATCGGGTGAAAAAGCTGTTGACATTGCAAGACATCTTAATTTAGCTCCTAGTACTGTAAGGATAATTTGCAACCGAGATGCTGATCAAATAAGAAAGTTTTCAAAAGCTGCTACCCCGCTGCAAACACAACAAAGTATGTTGGTTAAAATGGAAGCTCTTCTCTTGGTTTGGATTGAAAATCAAAATCAAAGAAAAGTGCCTTTGAGCAAAATGATTATTCAAAATAAGGCCTCAAGCATTTTTAATAATTTACAGAAAGAAACTCCATCGTCAAGCAGTGGACATTCTGAAAAATTTGAAGCAAGTCAAGGTTGGTTCGAACGTTTTAAAACTCGGGCAAATTTGCATAATATTGCTCTGAAAGGAGAATCGGCTAGCGATGATAATCCAGCTGCGGAAAAGTTTCAACTTGAACTGAACGCAATTATCAAAGAAGGGGGATATTCTCGTAAGCAGGTCCTGAATTTCGATCAAACTGGCTTGTATTGGAAGCGGTTACCCAAAAAAACATACAGTGGGAACGTTTACTTGGAGAAAAAAACAGTTTTTATTCAACAAACTTTGGACGCGTTTTTAAAAGAAAATGTAACTCAACCGGAAGAAAATATAGGCGATTAAAAACCTTTTTTTTGATTTTAATTTTACTAAATTCCTTTTTCTGAGATTCAGCTTTAATTCATTGAAATTGTTGAATCATGTATATGAAATAAATTTTCATATGACTAAAAAAAAGTTACACATTTCTTCTTCAAAAATTGCATTTTTCTTTACTCTGGAACGAATTATAAATATATATATAATATATATATATATATATATATATATATGTATATATAAATACCTGAATAGCCTAGTGAGCTCGATGACTCAAAACAACAGAGTGGGTTTGGCCCCTCCTTCAGCAAAGCAAACATAAATTAAGATGAATGTGTGAGTATGTGATGTGTAATGATGTGCGGGGGAGAGAGAGAGAAAACGAAGAATCAAAACGATGCAGCGTAGAGAATGAATGTTGCATGGGTAAGAGTAAAATGCTTTACTGATGTGTGTTTTTACTCTCTCTCTTTCACCAACACCATTCTCTCTTTGACCATGCTATCTTATTTACGCCTTCATGACGTAAGTACGTGTGAAAGAGGCAAATATAGGCAAGTGCTCACTTTTATAAAACATTTTGAAATGAACAGACGTGAGCTCTTGAGCAGATGGCATACGAAATATTTGCAAAGTGCCGACGGCGTCGTCATCGACATTGTTGTCCGATCATCATGCTTGCATGCAGCATGATGAACACACGTATACGAATTAACTGATGCTAAATGCATGATCATGTCGAGGGCGCTTATGATTTTGCTTGGGTCGTTGCAACTGTTGCGTTTTCACTCTTCTCTTGAAACATACTTGTGCTTTTGGAGAAAGCGAATTTCATTCATGCTTTTCATTTGTGTGCGTGCCCTACACGACACCGATCTCGCATATTAATTTGTGTGCATGTCGCTGAGGTTTTACTGTTATATGCCATATAAATAAATACGTTGATATTATTATTATTATAAGATGATACAAGAACTTATAATTGAAAATTTGTTTTAAAATCAACAACAAAACATGGATCAGCAATAGCTGCTATATTTACACGGTAGATACACGAATATTTGTATTTCGTTTTAGATATCATAAGCCACTCATAACGTTTGCATCACCAAATAATGAAATAAATTAACATAGTTATAAAACTGAATTCTAATAATCATTTTAAAACTTGATTAACACCATTTTGTTCAGCAGTTTTACTTCAATAGTGTGTTTAAATAGGTGAGGCACATTAGTTTTTTTTTTTTAATTTAAGTCGAAGGCCTAGTAGGTAGTGCTCTATTGTCAATTAGTATAATTTTAAAAATGTGTTATAATTAATTTTATTAAATAAATAGATAAATAATTGAAGTAGACAATAGTTAAGGTGTATGTGTGAATTTACTAATTTTTAATTGTTGCTTTACTTTTAGTTTGTTGATAATTATCATCATCATGTTTATTTGTTGGTCATTATCATCATTATGTTTGCAAAATTTAATCATTTCATTTTTACTTATTTGTATTTGTTGTTTGAAATGCCACAGCAAAGCGTGGCTGAGCAAAGCTAGTAATTTATAAGTATTTGCACAAAACAAGTTAAAAGCAATCATTTTCAATATAAAAATAAAAAAAATGTGTGGGTGTGCTTAACACTCACGAGCCCTTGATGTGAAACACGTTGACTATGTTACTAAATGAATTAATGAAACTTTGATGCAAAATTTCTGTACTAAATTTCAATTTATGTAATATAGTCGATTATTAGTCGATCATATTGTAGCTAAAATATGTTATATACATTATTGATTCTAAATCGAGAAACCTCTAGAAGACCGCATCAATTGTACTTTTAGAGTTGGCTGTTGGTATGAATCGACTTGTGTTCATTTGCAAGTTAAGAATATCCTTTAAAAACTGAATGAGTGCTACCAATAGCACCTTCTGTCCATTACACTGTATTTTGGAAATCATGACGAGGCAGTATAACAAACGGATCATAAAGGCACCTAGACACGGCACTACATTGCTTGTCCAACATGCGTAAAAAATACAATCATTTTCAATATAATAAAAATATATTCCAAGGGCAGGATTCGAACTCCACGCTATCGGTTTGCCAATCCTACACTCTAACCAGTAGAAAAAAATCTGACGATTCCATTTTTAGCATCTGTTTTTGAAATTTCACTCATGCCGCACATAAAAGAGCTACGCTCTAATAAAAACTCTTTTTCTAAGTTATTCATATCTTATGTGCAAGTCAAAAAAATATTTTGAGTAGTATATACTGCATCTGCAATTGGAACTGTTGTAAAGAGAAAAATTTGGCAGATGGTTAAAGCTTTTTTAAATGGGAGAAATTGAATATAAATTGCATTTATACTTATTTTATATGTAAGTAGTAGATATATACAAAATTCATCTGGTTTTCTTTCGGAGAGATAGCTAACATTAACAGAATTCCCGGAATTAAGAGCAACTATTATTTTAAACCATTTAATGAAAATGTGCTCGAAATAGCACTAACGGTCGACTCATCAAAACATAAATGTCATTTATAAACATATACGAATATTCATTCATTTATAAACATAAAATTTTTATTAAGAAATATTATTAAAAACTTATATAAATTGTTTGTTTGTATACAATTGCGTTTATTTATATGCTACTATAAGAAATGTAACGTGCGTCATGTAGTGTGCATCACAAAGGGTTCATGGCTTTTGATAAAAAAAGGACATTTTTTTGGCTGCAAATAAGTTATTTTATAATTTTCTTATATTCATCTTTCTTTTTGGTATAAGATTTTGTGTGCTTCATTATGCAATATTCGTTATAATTACGAAAACACACCTCAAATTTCAAAGTTATTTTAATTTTTTGTAGCGTGCGTCACAAAACTTTGTGATGAACTATTTCGCTACAAATAACATACACACAGCGTCAAAAGAAAGTGAACACATGAGATTTTTGCATTAAAAGTTTTATAATTATATATTAATGAATACAAAATAAAAAGTTAGTATGCAGAATTCAAGGCTTATATTTTAGGAGTCGATTTCAATTTAAAGTGTAATCAAAATTAATACTGCATACTAACTTTTTATTTTGTATTCATTAATATATATTTATAAAACTTTTAATGCAAAAATCTCATGTGTTCACTTTCTTTTGACGCTGTGTGTATGTACAACATAACAACATAAAAAAATTATGTTTTATGCCACTGTGGCTTCTGTTCAGTTGTCGAATAAATCTTTCGCCTTTTACTAAAGATTTCCGTGGAGAGAAGAGCTCTAATGAACTTAAACTAATTTTTTATTAATGCCTAGCCGTAAGGCGGTACAAAAAAACAAAAAAGTTCAAAAGTGTACAGTTGATGGTATCTCGTTTGAAAGGCAAAATATTTGTATATTTCAAACTGAAAACGCGTACGAATGTAGCGTTCGTCACGCAGGATTTGCCCATATGTCAAGCGAGGTCGTCCTAATTTGTTTTTCAATAAAACAATTTCATTTATATTTATACATATTTTTTGATGATAGCCATTTTTGGTGTTAATTTTTAAACTTTCTTACATTCCTGTTGCATTTTGTCAACTACTTATTAATATACTTAGTAAAAGTATTGTGTACTTCTTGTTTCTTACTTTGATAAATATTGTATTTACTTTTATTAATTTTTGAAATGAAACTTCTTTAGCGACGTTGCGCAAAAATTGATACCATAAATTTGATTAAAAAAATACGAATTGTCAAGTTTTGGAATCATCTGTATCTCACGAACCGCACTAGGAAGAGAATGTGTATTTCTATTGCCATATCCCCAAGATAATGATCCCAAGCATACTTCGGAATTAGCAAAGCTTCGGTTGATCTATAACTGCCCCAAACTGCTGCAGACACCTGCCCAGAGTCCGGATCTCAATGTTATTGAACATCTGTGGGAAGAACTTGGTAAGCGAGTGTACCGAAAAAAATTCAACTCATTGGCAGACTTAAAAGATGGATTGATGCAGGCATGGCATTCTATTCAGCCTGAATTATGCAAAAAATTGGTAGCATCTATGCCAAGACGATTACAAGCACTCTTGAAAGCTAAGGGCTATGCGACAAAATATTAATTTTTAATTTTTATAATGTTTTTTTTAAGTCAAATTTAGTGTCCGATTATTCGTTGAACACTTAGAAATGACTTTTTTGTTATTATCATGAATTTTTCCGTTATTCTTGCTTTATTGTTTTTGTTTTTGTTGTTGTTATTAAAGATCAGATGTTGAACAATAAATATACACTAAAAAAGATTTCGTTTTTATAAGAAATTTACCCATTTTATTATAAAAATTATAATCACAACCCTTGTCCGATTATTCGTTGGAGCCAGTGTACATAAATACATAGCTATTATTTCATCACAAACATCTAATAAATTATTTGTTATACAGCAGCAAAAAAAAAACACGTTATACGGCTTCAACAAAACAGCAAAGTTGTGAATGTAAAACAGCTGACTTTGAAGTCTGCTGCAAACAGGAAAAATATTTGACTATGCGATTTGGTTACCTTATTTTGTGCTCTTTTAGACCAATTGAACTTATTTCCAAAAATAAATAAAAAACGATAGTTGAATTTATGTCAAAATTTTGGGAATTCCGACCAATGCACATTGTTAGAGCTTTCCTGAAGCTTTAGTGAGAGAGCTTTTCTTAACACTGTACAGCTGGAGATGCGATTGGTGTAGCGGCTTCAGTAGCCCACGAAGCTGCTAGATCTTTTGATAGCTTAGAGCTTTCCGTGACCGAAGCAACGTTAGCTGAGAGAGTACTTCCGCTATGATCGATCGTTTTCCTATTGGCGCCTGCAATTGTTGGTGTAGATATTGTTGCCGTTTCAGTAATTACCAGAGGAATGATTTGCGGTGCTTTACCGTTGGATACGGGTGCAGCTAATTGTTTATCTGAACGATCGATTTTATTGGTAATTATTGTTGTTGCTACAACAGCCGCAGGTGTGATTCAATATCTCATTCTAAAATATTGAGAGTATAAATTAGTTCGGCCCGTTTTCAAAAGATGGCTCCACCTGCAAGTTGTGGTCGATTTTGGAAGCGATTACCTATTCTATTGGAAAGGTTTGACACCTGTCAACGATAATTAGTGTGCATCAGCGTCTGTTTCTGACACTGTTTTTTGCTTCTTCGAATTTGATTTTAGTGTGGTAGACAAAGAGCGTCCTGGCCAACCCAGAAAGTTTGAAGAGGCTTTACTGGATCAAGATCCGTGCCAAACGCAAACTGAACTCGCAGAATTGTTAGGAGTGACTCAGCAAGCAATTTCCATCCGGTTAAAACAATTGGGATTTATTCAAAAGCAAGGATATTGGGTGCCGTACGAGTTGAAGCCGAGAGATGTCGAAATGCGATTTTTCGCTTCGGAACTGCTTCTTAAAGGAAGGGATTTTTGCACCGGGTCGTGACTGAAGGTGAAAAATGAATATACTACGATAACCCCAAGAAGAAAAAATACTATGCCAAGCCTGGTGAACCCGTTCCATCATCGTCTACATCGATGCCAAAGCAAAACATCCACGGTTCAAAGGTCATGCTCTGCATATGGTGGGACCAGACGGGTATGGTATATTATGAACTACTAAAACCAAACGAAACCATTAATGCGGAACGTTATTGACTACAACTAATGCGTTTGAGCCGTGCATTGCGAGAAAAACGGTCAGAAACGGCCGAAAGGCATGACAAGGTGATTTTGCAACATGACAACGCTCGGTCCCACTGTAACGTAGCTGTAACGGTCAAAAATTACCTGGAAACGCTGAAATGGGAGGTCTTATCCCACCCGCCGTATTCTCCAAAACTTACTTTTTCCAACTATTGGCTTTTTCGACGGATGCAAAACGATTTGTGGGGTCACCGGTTCGGGTCTTTTGAAGAAATCGAAAAATGGCTCAATGATTGGATCGAGGCCAGAGAGAACTCATATTTTAGAAATGGTATTCGAAAAATAAAAACAAGACAAATTTTTTTTCAAGTTTTACTTATTTTTTTTTTTTTACTTTAAATAACTTAAAATGCTTGCGAATGTTACTACCAGTAGAGCTCCATGAAGCTCAGGGACTGGTTACCCCGGGGGGAACACCAACCAACCCACATTCACACACACACATATCGGACAGTCTCAGGCTACAATCGGACGACGTCTCAAAAATACTGCACGTGCAAACCCATATAATCTCCTAACTCTATCCCTATTGGAGAGCACCTCACTAAAATCAAAACCCCCATTAACACTCAAAATACCAAAGTCATTCATATCCCTTAAATCGTCATACAGAGAACATTCACAGAGAACATGTTGCCATGTCTCGACCTTCGAGCCACAAGGGCATTCCGCACTGTCATTTAGGCCCCTTGAATGCAAAAAAGCATTAAGGGAACCATGACCAGTCAACAGGAATCCGAGCTAAAGGTGAAAACGAAAGTCCGGTCGACTGCCAACAAATGTGACATTCCAAATGAACCTGCATGATACTCGCCCACACTCAGAACTGTCCATCTGATCTGCCAGTCAGACAGGACACACTCATTTAACATTCTCCTACACACACTACGACCTAAGCCCTCAACATCCATCCCATAAAACAATGGAAGTCCTCTCCTGATCTTGAAGTTAATGATTCTAAGAGCACGGCTACTCAGACCCCATTCACTCCGCAAAATACGGCGCATTTTACCAACCACACCAAACAACCGGTCCCTAAGACGAGCAATATGAGGAATAAAATTCATTCTCTCACCCACAGTTATACCAAGGTATTTCACCTCAGTTACATACCAAAGGCTGCCAGTATCAAGTCTGACGATAGGAGCTTCCTTAACAAAGAATCCATCATGAGGTTACAAATAAATGGACCACAGAACCCTGTGGGCAACCACAAACCACATACACACTGACACACTCATTCAACCCAACCGCACAAGCACGTCTGTCAGAGAAATAGCTCTTCCAAAGAGCCATTTCCCGACTTCCACAATCTCTCAATTTCCTCAGCACACAATCCCAACTTAGATAGTCGAACGCACCCATAAAATCCACAAAAACACCTAGCACATACTTGGAACTACTTGCCCGAACACAGTCAGACACATAGCCCCATGCAACCTCGACGCATTTACCCTTTCTAAACCCAAATTGCAAATCAGACCTTTGCTCATTCACTCTCTCCTGAAGCCTTTCTACCAGAACTCTTTCCATCACTTATCCGAGTACCGGCAAGAGACTGATGCCCCGAAAAGAACGAATATTACTCCTAATTCTCCGGTCAATCCATCCATACCATGTGACTTTCTCGACTTTAACATCGAAAAAGCCACCTCCAATTCACCAGCCTCGAGCGGATCCCAAGGATCCTCCACCAAAGGTAGAGTTTCCCCACGATTCGCCCGAGGGAAAAATGCACACAACAAAGCATTCATACAATCTCTCCATGTTGTCAACTGAGTGTCGCCAACACGAAGAGCACACACATTTGTCTGCCCACCCTTACCCCTACAAATTCTACAAGCATGACCCCAAGGATCACGCTCATTGCGCCGAAGAAAAGCTCTCCATTCATCCTCTTTCACTCTTATAAGCATACCCTTATACTCTATCAACACACGACTTCTCTCAAGTACACACCATGCATTGGCCAATTTGCATTGTGCCAACCATTCACGGGTACACTTTCACGCACAACTGGAGTATAAGTCATTATAATCTCAATAAGATTATGATCACTCACACCCCACCCACCCTTAATTTTCCATTCAAACTCATACAACCTCATCGCTGCCTCATTCACAAAAGTGACATTAATGTCACTTTTTCCTACTGGGCCATCAAAGATATACCATTCACTGGGTTCGTTAACGACCCTAACATCCCGAGACACGGCCCATTCAGCCAGCTTATCACCTCGTATGCGGTTCGCATACCCCGACGCATGTCCAGGTATTTTACTGAACCACAATGGGGATGCTGCATTCGCGTCAATACCAAGGATGATAGGTTCGCTACTCGCCAGTAGCACCTCATCCATGTACGAAATGTACGGATGAATTCACCAAAGTGTATTCATGACTGACATCATTCACCACCACAGCAGAATTTGCCCCTCTATCAGGAAATACCCGCATTACTGCAGGTAGTCCCCTTACGCAACCAATGGTTCCTGAAGCAGGGCAATTCCACCGCCACTTTCACAAATTGTCTGCCCTAACTCACATATTGCAGCATACGCCCCCTAACAGTTAACCTGAAGGATCTTAATCATCCTAGTGTCTAGCCTTCGCCCTGGCAACAATGACACTGTACACAGGACAAGCCGGAGACATCATCAGATGTCCCAATGGCCTGCCTTTGAATGCACAGTTGCGACAATTAAGCGCATTGCAACATTGCGCCACCCGATGACCCGTCTGTCCGCAACGACGACAGACATCATCCTTGGCCTTGCATTCCGCTACCTTATGGTCGAAACCAAGGCAATGGAAGCATCCCAAGATCGGCTCATAGCTACGAACCCTGAATGAGAACCACTTGATGTAGCAGCGCTCAGCTTCCAAAAGGATCTGCATGGCAACTGCAGAACCTTCCAGAATCACATTCACCGCCACATCAGCGGTCACCACCAAGGGCTTGCCACACAGGTGGACACTCTTCTTGAATTCACCCTCACTCATCTTATCCTTCAGGTTCATCTCATACAATTCTCTAATGAACGTAGACGTGTTTTTATTTAGCTTTGAGTTTTTTATTAAATTGTGTGTGATAAAGTGTTTTGAAAATCCTTAATATACATAAGGTGATTTACGAAGTGGTGACGTATCCCAAAATACAGACATCAGCGCTAATAAGGAGTGTTTACTCTAATCAAAGTGAGTGTTTAATATACACAAATCGTTTTCGCTGAAATTGCTGAAAACGGTTTTCTGTTATCTGAAGCCGTATTTAGATAACATATATATATACAAGCTTTGATAATATAGAGCTTTTGGCTCGTCTATTCGGAAGTTCATCCTGGTTCGAGCTTTAAGCTCATCTCTACTAAAGCTTGGGCCGTTGAATTTCAAATTTTTCGAGTACCCCGGTTGGAAATCTGAAGCTGTGACAACTGATTACAAAGGTTGGGAAAAAACACTGGTCAATCGTTGGGTATGGCTTCGACTACCAATAATATGGGTTATATGAATCCAGAGGATGTTCTGGACCCGTTTCGAAGTAGCACGAAAACGCCGCGGACACCCCGCGAGGAGTTAGAGACGCCGACGATGAGCACTCAGACTGGGCATGATGCTAACCCCTTGACAAAGGATTGTGCAAACGGAGAGTCATTTAAGGCGAAGATAAAAAAGCTGGGTGACACGATTGATACCCTCAACGTTTTCTATCGTGACAAAAACAACGTTCACCACGAAATTAAGAGGCTGGGCCGTTTGATCAAGACGGTATTTCTTGATGTTATGGCTGATGATCATATGCATAGAATTGGAGCAAATGCCTATAAGGCTACCAAGCATGCGGAATCTCAAACTGATGTTGAAGTAGGCGTCTGCTTGAAGCCCGCACGGACGCAGAAGGAAAAACCTGGGCGAAAAAATAATCCTGGACGGCAAAGTAATCCGGGACGGCTACATCACTACAAGGTGATGATTCCGGCGCAGCGGTACCCAAGGTAACTTTTCAGGCTGGTGAATAAAGTGGAGGGCAAGAGTCTGCAGACAAAATCGGATGGACTGCTGTCAAAAGCAGGAAAAACAATGCCTCAAAAATAAGAGAAAGACAGAAGCGATTATCATTGCGGCAAAAGGTGATGTGACTTACGCTGAAATACTCCGAAAGGTGAGAAGTAACCCTGAGTTAAAGGCTTTGGGCAACGACACCACAAAGATAAGAAGGACAGCGAAAGGGGAGCTTTATTTGCAGTTGAAGAGACCTGGTGGAGAAACTAAGCTTAAATCTTTTCATTCCACCTTAAGTGAGGCTATTGTAGAGGTGGCAGAGATAAAAGCAAAATCGCATGAGATAATGGTCATGTGCAAGGACTTGAATGAGATTACTGAGGCAAATGAAATCTGCGAGGCGATAAAGGAATATATTTCATCCATCAATGAATATGCAATCCGAAACATCCGAAATGCGTACGGTGGAACACGGACGGCTTTTATATCCTTGCCCGCAGCTGATGCCAAAAAGGTCTTGGAAATAGGGAAGATTAAAATCGGGTGGGTCTTATGCAGACTCAGCCAGGCAGACAAGGATCCGGTGACTAGATGCTTCAGATGTCTCGAATATGGTCACATTGGGCGCAACTGCAAAAATGACGTGGATCGAACGCGATGGTGCTACAGATGTGGCGAGGAAGATAACCTAGCGAGGAATTGTAAAGGACCCACGAAGTGCATGTTTTGTTCAGAAAAACACGATCCACGCAGCACGGAATGTCGTGTTTATAAGGCAGCTGTGAAGAAGCGCAATTAATGAGGGTACTACAATTAAACCTCAATCATTGTGCGGTTGCGCAGGATCTTCTTGTGCAGCATGTTAAGGATGCTAAGGTCGATATTGCTATTCTTAGTGAGCAATACAAAAATTTTGATGGCCAACAATGGCTACCTGATGCGACTAGCACTTCAGCAGTTTGGATTAGCGGTCAAGATATGCCGTTGGGCATGCATATGAAGGCCAGACCAGTTCTACGTGCGAGCAAACATTGCTGGAACTCATGTATACAGCTGCTATACTCCTCCCCGGGTGGACATACACGAGTTTGAAGGAGTCATCGATAGCTTGGTGCAGGACGCTAGAGGAAAAAGTCCCATTATAGTCATTGGGGACTTCAACGCGTGGTCGACAACATGGGGATGCAGTTGGACAAATTCTAGAGGCCAAATATTATTGGAGGGTTCCAGAGGGTCCATAATAGACCTATGTTTCATGGATAGGAATCTCCTGCGGAAATTCTCTTGGCGAGTCAGTAAGACATATACGCACAGTGACCATCATGATATTATCATCGATCTCGACACACATAGACGCACTGGCACTGATACTCGCAGAACTAGTGTTTTTGGTGGTTGGAAGCAACATACATTTGATCAGGAGGCCTTCACATACATCTGGAACGACTGCACCCTACCGGTTGTCCCTGCGAATATTTTCGCAGATAATGTAGCACAGGCACTTGCTTTGTCATGTGATGCCTCTATGGTACGTAAATTTGGGACAAATAGACGAAAGCCTGTTTACTGGTGGAATCAGGATATTGCAGACCTCCGTTCCCTATGTTACCATGTGCGCCGGATATATCAACGGTGTAGGAATGATGAACTTAGATGCCATCTACAGGAGCAGTTTAGATTGAAGCGGCGTCAGCTTAAACATGCTATACGCACAGCAAAAAAACTTGCTTCGCCGAGCTGTGTGAATCAGCAGAAGCCGATCCATGGGGGTTAGGTTACAAAGTTGTCACCACAAAGCTGAAAGGTGGCAATTCAAAGCAGCCAACATGCCCTAAATTGCTACGAAGGATTGTTACAACACTGTTCTCGCGCTATGAGAGAAGAAACAACAGCGAAGAAGTCACGGGTGGTCAACCGACGGTGGTGTTAGAATTGGCGAAGACACTTAAGGCATCGAAGGCACCAGGGCCAGATAGGATTCCCAATAAAGTGCTGAAACTTGCTATGCTCGAACGAGCGGACACCTTTAGCAAGCTTTATATAATAGTTGTTGCCTGCAGGAGGGAATTTTTCCGGATAGATGGAAAATTCAAAAGCTGGTTCTAATACCGAAAGGAAATAAGCCACCTTCATATAGGCCCTTATGTATGTTGGATTCCTGTGGGAAAAATATTATATTTGAACGGATTGTGCGAGATCGCTTGGAAACTGCAATAAGTGCTGCTGGCGGCTTCTCACAACATCAATATGGTTTTCGTAAGGGGCATTCAACGATCGATGCAATGACAGTGGTCAAGGACATCGCCTAAAACGCCATTAAAGGTACACGATGGAAAGGTGGCACTAAGAAATATTGTGCTGTAGTGACGATCGATATCAAAAACGCGATTAACACTGCAAAGTGGCAGCACATTATGGAAGCTCTTAGAGGGTTCAACGTTCCACAGAACCGGATCCGAGTGGTAGCCGACTATTTTAGCAGAAGACGGTTAACTTACTGTGCGGAGGGCAGAGAGCTCGAGTATGAAGTCTCAGGAGGTGTACCGCAGGGGTCAGTTTTAGGCCCCCTGCTATGGAATGCTTTGTATGATGGCGTACTAAATATTGAAATGCCCAACAACGTAATGGTGGTGGTCTTTGCCGATGATTTGGTAATTGGGTGGTGGCTAAGTTTATTGACCAGCTCAGGTTTTGAGCCAAATAGATCTGCGCCTTGCCGAGCACAAAACGGAAGTTCTGCTTGTCAGCAAACGCAGACTGACGGAACACCTTAGTGTAACGATTGGCGACCTCGAAATTGTGTCACAGCCCTCTTTGAGGTATTTGGGAGTGGAATTCGACTCAAAAATGACGTTCAAGCAACATCTGACACTAACAGCCGCTAAAGCATCAAAAGTATCTGGTGCTGTTCTAAACCTGATGCCGACCTATGGAGGACCACGGGAGCGCAAGCGACGGCTGTTAGCAAGTGTCGTAACGTCGGTTCTAGTCTATGCTGCACCGATTTGGATCGAGGCTAGTAAAATACACTCATACATGAGAGAAGTGAACGCAGTCTACAGATCATGTGCCATCCGCGTCTGTGCTGCTTTTCGAACGGCATCCAGCGATGCAATCCTGGTAATGGCGAGTATGATGCCTGTTGACATAGTTGTTGCAGAAATAAGTCGGCTGTTTGACGCTAAGAGGAGCACTGGTGAAGTGGGAAGGTTAGATGAAAGGGCCCTCAGTATGGTGTAGTGGCAGTGGAGATGGCAAAGTTCTGACAAAGGCAGATGGACCCATCGGCTCATTAACAACGTCGAAGAATGGGTGAGCAGAAAGTTTGGCGAGGTCAACCATCACCTAGCCCTGTTCCTGAGCGGACACGGGTGCTTTAAGGAATATCTGTATAAGCGGGGATATGATGATGATCCCTTCTGTCCGAGTTGCACAAGTGAAAACGAAAATGCAGAACACGTCTTCCTGCATTGCCCAAGATTTGATGTTGCCAGATCAATAATCTCATCTGCGTTTGGTGAAGTCCCGACTGTGACGAACTGCATCCGGCATATGTGTGAATCGCAGCTGAATTGGGAATTGGTAAGTCAGGCCGCAGCTCAAATCATGACAGAGTTGCGGCGTATTGAACGATTACGACGAGTTTAGACGAACGAAGACGTGATAGGTCATTAGTTTGATATTGACAAGAAGTTTTAACGTAAATTTGTTTTGATTTACATGGGGTAGAAGCAGACTTTGAGCTGTTATGCTCCATCTTTCCTCCTTGACGTAATGCTTTGCAGTAGTGCCAGGGGGACTGTAGGACTTGGGACGGTGTGGTTTAGTGGGTGCAAGCCCCACACTTCGAATAGTAGATTCGATTGGCTTTTAATGATTCCCCATCGGAAAAAAAAAAACACTAAACTCATCAAGTAGACACCCGGTGACGTCAGCAGTTATGATCTTCATCCTCTCGATAGCAGACCGCTTGCGTTTACCAGACGCCGATGCTGCATCAGAGGATGGCACTTGAGGGACAACAAAAGTTCCTTTCCCCCTATTTCTCACCCCAACAGAGTCAACAGCAGCCTCGGAAACAGTCTTCCTCAACTGCTGCTGCCTCACACTCACCTTTCGCGAAGCCGTCGATATCACCGACGAAGCCTCATCAGATGACGACAAGACGTCCCCCGATGTCACCGTCGTCCTCTGCTTCTTGGGCGTCATTACACACGTGTACGAGTGCATTAAATTTAAATTTAAAAATTAAACTTCACTAATTAGTACAGTTTACTGATAACACAATCGCTAACAGTTATAGAAAAACAAGCAAAAAGAGAATCAAAAATAAAAAGCTTATCGCTTTACCGTTATACAATAGTACTGCAGTCCGCGGACACGTCCGATCGCATCGAATTCTGACAGCGTACTGAAGTTGGCAGCGGCAGTCAAAACTTTACTAGTAGATTCCTTTGAGTAGTCGGGCAAGAGCCCCCGTGGTATTGGAGTAATTGTTCGGCATAGCTAAGTACCGCTTAAATTGAATTCTACTCTTACGAATTTGTTATATTAACCATAAAGCAATAAGAAACGACTACAAACGTATGCCTTACCACAACTTCATGTTTATTTTAAGTAAATACGATACGAATCACGTCGGGAAGCATTACCTTATCAGATCTTAATTTTAGATACAATCTAATCCAGTACATATACAAAGTTCCGGCCAACTTCGGTAAAATTTCCGTTAATTTCAACGCTTATGCAATCTTTTTCGATGTCCAAAACAAAAGTGCCTTCAGTAAGATGCGTCTTGCCCAACTTGTAATCTTGGAATTCGGGTATTTTGCGTGGTCCCAATAGAAGATCATCATAATACCATATTTTTAAAGTTGTATGCTCAGATTTTAGACCAATTTTTTTAACAATATTTTCCTTGAATAATTTCACAGTGTCACCGTTGGAAATAAATGTTTTTAGTTGAAAGAGACATGAACGCTCTATAGGATTGGTGAGCTGTACGATAAGATTAGGTGAAACTATAAACTCGATGAATGGTGCTCCTGGGCGTACTTCTTCACGAGTCTTCTCAGGCGCCGTTGGATCGTCCGTGTATTTTATCTCTAAATGTTCAAGCTATAAAACGCTTACATTATTTAAAATGAATTAAATTGTAAAACTACTTACATTCAATGTGTTTCTAAGGTACTCCCAATTGTTACATAGCACCTGTCTCTCATCAAAATCGAGTGTCACGGCCATTGCAGCAAAGCCTTTTCCGCTCTGGAAATTTTCGCGTATCTTTTGTACAAATGGCATGACGCGCTTTGTGTACTTCTTTAACTCTATATTTTGTTGCAATGTTAAAGCAATTACCTTGTTATCGGGCAATTCACCTTTCCATTGGTTGCACAATTCCTGCATGATTTTGAGTACGCACAACTGCCATGGAGGATAAGTCTTTGCCACCCAGATTAAACCGCGGTTCGGTTTAGCGCTGTGTGAAATAGGGTCCTTTCCTTTCCCAAATTTGCCTTTCGCTTGCAGCAGATTCTTAAGGCTCAATCGGAAGCTGTGTGCTGCTTCCATCAGATATTCTGAGCATGCAATGTCAATTTTATTGACACTTCCCACTTCTGGCCAATGCTGAAGCAAAATTGAATCTTTGTTGCCCAATAAGTCCCAAACATGTTCAGCCATATGAGGACAGATGGGTGACATTAAAAGAGCCTGACGGCGAATAAATTCCACAACCAACTCCTCGTGCATTCCAAGCGAACCGCACAACTCGCGGTACTTATCACGCGCCAGTTGAAATTCAAAAAAGCCGGTACGCAATGCTTCCTTGAATAGCATCCGTCGGTAATAGTCGTCTGTTTGCGCTGTTTTAAAATTCATTTCACTTACGAAAACTTTGTCGTTAAAATTGTTGAGAGCTCCTTTCCGCAGAAGTTTGCGGGAAGCCAACATCTCCTTAACCCACTCAATAAAGGTATACAACCGGAGTATACCAGCATCGGCGTTGTTCTCAACAAAGTTGGCATCTTCTATACCATCACCAGCATCTGCTAGACAAAGTCTCATGCCATCTGCTGAGAACTTTTCAACAGCATCACTTAACGTAAGAAAGTTTCCATCTGATTTTGACATTTTTGTTGAATTAAGAAGTAAGTGACCATTGACTCGTACGCTTTTCGGCCACTTACTTTCGTCATTTGGCCAAATAGCGACATGATTGTACAACATGAAAGTTAAGTGATTTTGTATTAGATCTTTTCCAGATACACGTAAATCTAGTGGATACCAATATGTAAACTCGCGGCGCATTGCTTCTAAATGCGCGGGATTAATTTTTGATACATTCGGGAATTTAGCGTCCTTAAAAAAAATGTAGTCCCACACATCAAATGTCATATCTTCAGGTGTAATGCCGAATGGTCCCGGCTTCTCACCTTTAAATGTACCACCCTGCAACAGGTGCGCTATAGTATAAAATGCCATATAGATAGTTGAATCGGAAAGTGATTCAATAAGCCATTGCTCATCCCAAGGCAGTTTAGTACCCAGACCATAAGTACGCGAACAGGCATATTCATGCAGCCAATTAAGGGTCGCTTCGAAATTATTGCGAGCTTCATCGTGGAACGTTTCCATTTTTTTAAGCGCTTTTGTGGCCTGCGTTCGCCAAAGTGGTTCACCGTAGTTAAGATACCATTGATTACACAAGGCAACAACACATTCATCACCTGATCTTGATATGATAGTCTTCTCAGGCTCATAATATATATCGGCTTGCTGAGAATCTATCAGATTTTTTTGCAGATCTTTTTTGATTTCTTGAACCTTACGTCCGGCGTATTCTCCAACCAGCATTATACCATCATAGAAACCTTATTCAAAACAAAGTAATGCAATTATGTTGTAGAATATATATATATATATATATATTACTTACTTTTAAGGTAACAAATCTCTTTAGCTGTAGCTAGTTTGTCCTTATCATTTTGCGACTGAATTTTTAAATTTTCGTATGTACTTACGGCACACATATCACCCAATGTTGGTACATTTATAATTGCTATAGGTTGATATGGCAATACCATTTCATCTTTAATACAATACTTCTGACGAAAAGCCTCTTTTTTCTGCAAATCTACAAGCGCCGCATAGTCGTCAGGTGAATCGGATGGAACTGAGGTGACTATACCCGTACCTTTGTCATTTTTAATCGACAACATTGGCAGTGTGTAAATTGTACTATGAAAACTAAGAGGAGCTGAAAGCGGAACTCCGAGCAAGTTATCACCAGTTAATTCAACTAAAGTGATGATTTTCCCTTCCTCAGCGCAAAAGCCTTGAAAGCACATATTACGCGCAGCTCGATATGTGCTGATCCAAACTTCATTGTTACGAGAAGTTTGCCAGGCAATATATTTCATATCAGGGTGCAACCAACAATTGGTTTGGCCGTACATAGTTTCTGGTCGAAGCGTGGCAGCAACCATGTAAATAGGTTGTAATATATGGCTACTCATGCGCTGATTATCACAGGTAAAGTATCAGAAAAAAAGAACTTACCTTAGAAGACTTGGCTTCTCTAACACTTTCAACTTAATTAAAGTATATTCTTGTGAGCCTACACCTTCGCCGGTAGAACGGTCGTGGTCCATACAGGGTTGATTGTCTTTGGGAGAATATATTGTATATCGCTTACCATACATGACTTTGCCGCGATTCTTCAAGTGGTTAAACTGCCAACGCACAAATGAGTCAAAGTAAGGATTTGCATTGGTGGTATAAAAAGTGCGACGCCAATCAATCTAAAGAGAGTTAAGAATTTTATTATGTGTTTTGCTTTTGTTTACTAATCACAAGAGAGATTTTGAAGTGCCTAAAAAATTAAAATTTTTAGCCTGGTATTAACAGTGATTTTTTTGTGGTATAATCAGCATGTTGCGCTAGGTTCAAACGTAAAATTTGTGGAAAATACATGATTCAGAACAATATGCAGTGTATGCAAATAAGTCTTGCAGTTGCAGCTCTTTTTCATTTCTACAACGTACTTTAATACAATTTTAACAAAAAGTTTGCAATTTGAAATTTATGTTGGCGCGCAACAAAAACCACTGTGAAACTTCACAGGGGATGATCTCCAAAGTAATCTAGTTTTTAAGCACTGTAAATACTATAATAGTGTTTTCATTTGTATACATTGTATAACCAAAAGAAAATCATAGAAATCCGAACTCGCAAACGACTTGTCTGAACGGCTACCAGAAACTCGCAACGAAAATCGCTGTCTGATTGTCTGAACCGGCTATAAGTAACGAGTAAAATTTTCATTGAGCGTATTATAGCCGCAAAGTGTTCTTCTCATACAAACCCACTATTAAAATTCAGGTTCCTATTAGAAAAACTTTTTTGTGTTTTTGGACTATTGAACTGAAATTTAGACACTATAATTTGTTGGAATCAGCCAATCGGACAAATCGCACTTGTCCGATTTCTTTTTTATGAATTCACGCACAACTTCAATGTTTCTTGGTGTAATCACGAAACTTTTCTGATCGGGATGTTCGTCGTCCTTGATGCCCTCACGACCTTCTTTGAATTGGTTGCCACTCATGGACTCTGGTGCAGAAAAAGACATTTGTCGGAGCCAGCCGAATCGGACCACTAAGGGGATTCCCATACAAACCACCCATGTGAATTCATGTTCTTATTAGAAAAACTTTTTTGTGTTTTGCAATATCGGGCTGGACACTATCAGTTTTTAAGACAGGCGCAGGACATTTGTCGGAACCAGTCGAATCGGACCACTAGGGGGTACCTCCTATACAAATCCCCCATTGAAATTTAAGAAAAACTTTTTTGTTATATAAATCGCACAAATAACAATTAAAAAATGCCAGTAAAAAGTTAAGTAAGTACAGAAATTACAATAAGTACTCTATTATTCTTACTGCTACTTGCTGCGAAAGTATTTATTTTAATTAAATTGATAAAACATTTCCTATTGGTAGAGCTGCCCAGTACAATAAATTCAAAAAATTGGCAGCGCACATTTCATTAGTTATTCATAGTAGATTGCGCTTACAAAATATTTCACACCAACAGGTCATTGCTACAAAGCTTCAACCACACAATGGCGATGGTAACGGCAGTGACTTGAATAAAAAATGTAACTGTATCGAAATGAAAGCATTTGAAAACGACAACATGCTTATATTTAATATTTTTTGGTAATTCGAGGTTTTCATTGTTATTTCAGTGACGCAATCATTCATTGGTATAGGGGTGAAATATACAAAATAAGTGACACATTCAATTCGCATGTAGCAAAATTTTGAATCATTCTCAATAGATAAGATAGGAACAACATTCACATCACAGAAACGAAACTCCTCATTCATTCACATTCTCTTTAAATTGGGTTTGGGCATAGGCGTTCACCTTTGGGATCGTTCAATTTAGTTCGATCTGCTGCGCCGAACTAGTTCGATCTTTTAGTTCGTTACATCTTTTTAAAAAATTGTTTCAGTAGAGATAAATAAATGAATAAGCAATTTTTAAAAGGGTATATCTCGTATAGAAGATATACTCATAACCCATAAAGTCTGCGTTCACCTAACAAATTTTTTTTAGAAAAGAAAAAATGCTATGTTAATATGTAATTCATATAATTTTTTTGCATAAATTTATTCTTTACATTCTTATATATGAAAGTTAAAAACAAAAATCTAGATTTTTCCGTTCATTTTTGAGATAACGGGTTCTAAGTCTAGCAACAGATTTCGCTTTTAGTTGATTTGAAATTTTCAATGTTTATTGAGACAATTTGGTTAAATTATCCCTTATCTGAAGTTAATAAAGAAAACAAAGTACAAACACTCATAGAATATTGTTTTCCACGGCAATATGCATTTAAAGAGTTGAACATTTCAGTTGCTTTTAAGAAAAAATTTACATTTTATACAAATCTCTTATGCTTCAAAGTAAAACGAACGAAACTAGCAGAAACACTCCATATTGGGAATGCCAACCTAGTCGCATTTAAGTTTTAAAATTTTCGAAGACTTTAATTTGCTTTAGTGCAATCAATTGATATATTAAAAAAAAAAAACCTTATTTGTTGAAGCAGTGATGCTTTAAATTTGTTTTAAAAATGCATAGAAAGTGATTACTTCAATGAAAAGTTTTAATTATATCATTTATGAAAGTTCGCATGTTTGTGTACATGCTGCTGAAGCCAGGTTTCTGCATGTAGTGATTCTGCGGCTGAAATCTGTCTCGTGATTTTTATTTGTTTTCCTTCGCGTATTTTTGCTTTAATCCAGTGGGGGTTGTGGGAGGATGTCGTAAACCGTTTTAAATTTATAGATTACGATGTGGTAAAACCTTGGAAAGCAAGAAATATTTTAAGACTTCCCCCATTATTATGATAGGTAAAATTTAGTAAAAAAAAAAGTCAAATTTACCTGGTAAAAATAATAAGTACACCCAATTGATATAAACGAAAATATCTGTAATTCATTTTTTTCAGATTTTTTTCTCTTAATATTATGATTGTTTCTTAAATAACCGGTATATCCTTCTTTATTTTGACAAATCTTTTCAGTCCTTTTTGGCAAATTTTTTGGATACACTCCCACAATTGGTCCCTATTTTGGAAATTTTGCTTTCCAATTCTGTTCTTCAGCTCATTCCAAAGGTTTTCGATAGGATTCAAGTCTGGTGATTGACTTGGCCAGCTTAGTAAATTGACTTTCTTGTCATTGAACCAACTTCGATGTGTTTTTTGGATCATCACCACCTCAGGGGCACATTTCTTCAACGTGGGCAGCATGGTACTTTCCAAGATGGTCATGGTATCAAAAATTCGATGTATTGGTGCGACGCCATACCAGGAAAAACATTCCCAAACCATATTGTAGCCGCCGCCTTGCTAACGGTCTTTTTTGTGTAGAGCATGTGGAATTCCTTTCCTTGGTGGCGTCGAACATTTCGAGTACTATTACCAAACAAATTTATTTTTGTTTCGTCACTCCACAAAATGATACGCCACTTTTTTCCACCGTCTGGCCCAGACTAGTTCACATGTTTTTTTTTCGAAGCAGCGGAACTCTTCGGGCTATTCGGCCAGATTGGGTTAGCATGTTGTAGTCTATGCCGAACCGTGCGGGCTGAAATTACTTGGTCAATTTCAGCTGAAATGCATCTTGAATATTTGTATGGGTCTGTTGAAGTTATGGTCTTTTTTGGCCTACCTCGAGTTTCGAAACTTTTTATTAGCGTTTAAAACATTCTACACAAAAAATATTGAAGGTACAATGTGTCTTTCGACCCATCTATTAAAACGTAATGT
The DNA here is from genome assembly GCA_037043295.1 of Amiota minor. Classification (NCBI taxonomy): domain Eukaryota; kingdom Metazoa; phylum Arthropoda; class Insecta; order Diptera; family Drosophilidae; genus Amiota; species Amiota minor. The sequence continues at coordinate 28,525 of JBAMAW010001006.1, forward strand.
CAAAGATAAAGCCCTTGACTATTGTGTTTATTATTATAACACAATTAACAATACGAACCTTAACGAAAAAACTTATTAATGGAGAAAGTTCGAAATCACGCAATGTACTTATTAAATTTGCCAGGTAAATTTGACTTTTTTTTACTAAATTTTTGCTGTCATAGAAATGGGAGAAGTCTCAAAATATTTCTTGCCTGCAAAGGTTTTGCCGCATCGTAATCTATTCAGTTGGTGGAAAAGTAACTTCCGAAAATGCGAGTTATGTTTCAACAATTTTTTTCTTACAACAAAGCAACTTTATTTATCAAATTTTTCCATTGTTATTCATAACCTTTTGCCATATTTCGGTTCAGCTCTCTAGCTCAAAAAGTGAGAGACTAGAGTGCATACATACAGACGGACATGGCTTAATCTATTCGTCTAATCGAGCTGATCAAGAATATATATACTTTATACTTTATGTGGTCTCTTTTGTGACCTTCTGCCGGTTACAAACTTCATGACAAATATAATACTATTTACTACCCAGAAGAGTATAAAAATGATTCTTGACAATGTGTGTGTTTCACAAAAAACACCGACAACCTATTCCCTTAATATTTAATTTTTTATTTTTAAATTAAACTTACATGAACACCAATGCGTTTCAGATCCTGAACTGCAAGCGGCGGAAAATAATCAAGCCAATGCTGCGCATTTGAAAACAGTTTAATTTCTTCGTCCCTTAGTCCCAAACTTTGCATAATATGCCACTGGAATTTGGCAGTGCCGGTTTTTGCCACCGCCTTACTCTTTTTGCCTTTAGTTTTATCTTTAGGGATGTCCAATACCTCCGACCCCACCAGTACTTCATTTTTTAACGAAGGAAAATTTGGAGGATAGCCAAATTCTTCCATTTCACGTTTTAATTTATCAGCACACGCTTTTATCGGCATTCCAGTACAATGAAACCCAAAAGGCCATAGCACGTGGCGCCCTTTTAGACGATGATAACGGACAGCGAATTCCGCCTTAGACAGAGAAAATGCATGTCCCAAATGTAACCGACCGTTCATATAAGGAAATGGAAAGTTGGCGAAAAACTTTTCATTGTGGTTTTCTTGTGATGCAACTGGTGCATCTGCTTCATGAAGATGCTCATCCTCCCAACGTTTTTGTACCACACGTTCAATATTTTGAAGATATTCTACTTTAAAAGTACCACGGCGTTCAGCATTAGACTAAAGAAGAGAAATTTGAAATCCGGTAGTTTCACATTCAAGTAAGTTAAAAACTGGTATTGCAACATACTCACCATTTCCTGCTTTTTGATATTTATGTCATGCATGTCACTATAAAGAAAATATCAATAAATTTATTGCAAAACAAAAAGGCAATAAAGATATAATTTAGAATTAATTAATTATTCACGTGTCAGACCGAGCAGATGTCTGTAAAGGGGCCAGCAAACGTTTAATGTTATTAAACAATAGCCCCATACACAGTAGGCTTGGGTAGTTCGCGAACGACCTAGTTCGAAAGAACGCTCTTTTAGGTGAACTGAACGACCTAATTCGTCGATGATCTCGCTCTTAGTACGTTTTAGTGTTGTGTAGTTCACGAACGAAAGAAGTTGGTTGAAGTGACAACTATGCGAACTTGAGTAGCCAATGACTTAGTTCGAAATACGTTTGTTATGTATGTGAACTATGATGATCTCGTTTTTAGTTCGTTTTGTATTTAATATTCTGCCATCCCCCTCTTTCACTGGCGCCAACCAGACGATTGATTCTTTTTCGGTAATTCTCTTTTGTTTTACTTACTAAAGTTTTTCAAGTGTTTGGTTAAAGTTTAATTGATATCAGTGAACAGTACTTAAATAAATAATATACATAAATAAATAAATGAATTTCTCATACTTAGAGTTTACGGTAAGTTTATTTAAAATTGAAATTTTACTCTAATATTTCTACTAAATGTAATAAATACACAAAAATTACTACAAATAAAAAAAATTTTTTTTTAATTTTTTGTTCAGTATTATAATTTAGCAAATTATGTTTTTTTTTCATATTTAATAATTAATAATAGACTGACTCAGTGACTAAATTTGTACTTTTTAAAATGGGTCAATTTTTACTTGTTTAAGTTTATGATTTAAATATAATAGGTTATTAATCGTTAATAAATATTACTAAAATTAAAATTTATTTTTATTTAAGATTCAGTAATATGTCATCAAGAAGTGAACACAGTTTCATATGGCCGCATTTTGCTGAAGAAACCGACGGCAAAAAAACAAAATGTAAATATTGTTCGTCATGCATCAGTAATGCAGGAGGTTCAATTGGAAATCTTACTCGGCATATGAAAACTAAGCATCCTTCAGTTCTTTTAATTATTGAACGACAAAATTCAGGCTCTCCCCAATTTTCTAGAGATGAATTTATGTGCCTTAAATGAAAATTTAAGCTTTTATTTTTTACTTTAAACTGAATAATAAACTGAATTTGAAAATCTTAAATATATACATAATTATATTTATTTGAATGGGCAATTTCGAAAAGCGCACAATTCTAATTCGGAACAACAATATGTTGATACACTGGGAGCAAGGTTATACTTCGAAGAGAATAATTATCCAAGGAAAATTGAATTTGTAACTACAATACAACTAATACATAATACTAAATTAATTGAGAGTTTTCATTTAGACCATCTTAATTCTGAAGAAAAAGATGTAACTTTAAAGTCGCTTTCAAAATATGAGGATCTCTTCTTCAAAGAAGGAGACATTCTATCATCAACGAATGAAGTTTACCATGAAATTATAACGACTATAGACAAACCGTTATATTCTAAAATCTATAGATATCCACAAGTATATGAGGAAGAAATCAACCGCCAGATGAAGGAAATACTCCAACAAGGCATAATTAAAGAAAGTAATTCACCCTATAATAGCCCATTGTGGATTGTAGAGCAAAAACTAGACAATTCAGGGGTAAAAAAATACAGACTTGTCGTTGATTATCGTAAACTAAATGAATTTACGGTAGATGACAAGTATCCCATTCCTTATTTGAATTCCTTGCTAGACAAACTCAGGAGATCACTGTACTTTAATAATCTCTATTTAGCAAAAGGTTTTCATCAAATAACAGTTAGGGAAGAAGATAAAAAAAAACAGGGTATTACGAATTCGTTCGGATGCCATTTGACACTGAAAAACGCCCAATCTACGTTCCAGAGGTTAATGAACAGAGTCCTTAACATTAACAAAACATATGTGGTATATATGGATGATATCCTTATATTCAGCACATCTCTGCAGGAACAAATGGACACACTAAAGAAAATATTTTAACTTCTTAGGGAGGCGGAATTAAAAATCCAAATAAACAAATGTGACTTTCTGAGGAAAGGACATGAAGGGGATTAAACCAAACCCCGAAAAAATTTCCATAATCCAGAATCTTAAAGTTCCAACCAACGATAAACAAATTAAGTCTTTTCCAAGAGTAACTGGATTTTATAGGATATTTATAAAAGATTACGCGAAAATAGCATTCCTTATGTCAAAATGTTTGAAGAAAACTCAAAAGATAAACACTAACGATCTTGCTTATCTGACAGCATTCGAAACACTCAAAGACATGGTTACGAACTCTTCAATATTAAGATACCCTAACTTTTGTAAGAAGTTTAAAGTTACTACAGATGCAAGTAACTTTGCAATAGGGGCAGTACTTTCTCAAGAAGGACACTTTTGCATCTCGTACATTGAACACACATGAGTGTAATTATTCAACCCTCGAAAAAGACTTACTAGCCATAGTGTGGGCAGTGAAATGCTAAATGCCATACCTATTTGGTAGGGAATTCGATATCGAGAGTGGCTCATGACAAAATACCCCGGGAAAGATATAAGCCCAAGACTCCAAAGGTGGCTTATCAGTCTAGGAGAATATAATTTCTCACTCGATTATATAAAAGGGAAAGATAACAATATTGCGGACTTTCTAAGCCGCATAAAAGGAAATGAAATCAATCACTGGGAAGATGAAGTTAGGAGAGAAGTCCTAGAACTGCAACAAAGAAGATATGGTAATATACAAAATAACGAAAATGCTTCAATTGAGGTACACTCTGTCCATTCACAAGGAGAAGGCTTAGGTTATAACGTACCCATGCTTGATACGGTTGTCAATAGATTTAGAACACAGATAATCTTGACAGAAGAAAAAACAGATACTGTAATAACAATATTTACAAACAAAAGAATCTTTATAAATAACAGCAAAATTAGTGACAATCAAGCCCTCAATTTTCTCCGAAGAGTATAAAAGAAAAGGCATTTGCATATGCCAAGAAAATATTAAGAATGAGAAGTCTTAAGACCTCAAACGAATTAAGTAAGCTTAAGCTTAAGAAATTCTTTTTAATCTTTAAATATATTATTCAATAAAGTTATACTAAAATTCTAAAAGGATTAACTCAAGTTAAATATTTTTCATCTTTATTTAATGAACACATAATTCGCATGCAGTGTCCTAATAGGGGCCCAGACAGGGTCATTTATCATAGGGTTTGTGAAATAAGTATGTGTGCGTGTCATGTACGAAGCATGACTAAATATACATACAATCGATTTGGATATTTCATCATGCTTGTTATTCTCCCAACGCTCTCTTCCACCACCATTATTCTCTCTTTGACTATGCTGTCTCATTTACGCCTTCACGAAGTAAGTACGTGTGCAAAAGACAAATAAAGGCAAGTGCTCACTATTGTCAAATATTTGGAATGAACAGACGTCCCCCAGAATGTCTTGTGAAATTTTTGCGGAGTGCCGATAGCATGTTAAAATGAACATTTTCATTCATTTCCAGTTAAATTTAAATATTTCACATACACAAAAAATACAGAAACTTCTAATGCATCATCTATATTTCATATAGAGAAAATTTTAAACAGAGAAGATTCAAATCGCTATGAATATTTCGTCCGTCATCGACATTGTTGACCGCACATCTGCAAACAACAAATAGTTTGTCGAATTTTTCTAAGGCTTTTCCCATCTTTCTTTAAATCAATAATTATTTTTCACTCAGAAACATTTGTTTTCCTTTGGTTTCCATATTTAATACATAATTATTTAATTAATTAAAATAAATAAAATGCGCCACAGAGCTATTTAAAAGATCAATTATTATAATAGAACAGAAAATAAACACAAAAAAAAAAAAAACTTACAATATCAAAAGTAACGGTTTTTTTATCAAACAAGCAAACTGAACGCAGACTTTATGGTGCCTTTATTTACTTGTTGCTAGACTTAGATCCCGTTATCTCAAAAATGAACGGAAAAATCTAGATTTTTGTTTTTAACTTTCATATATAAGAATGTAAAGAATAAATTTATGCAAAAAAATTATATGAATTACATATTAACATAGCATTTTTTCTTTTCTAAATAAAATTAGTTAGGTGAACGCAGACTTTATGGGTTATGAGTATATCTTCTATGCGAGATATACCCTTTTAAAAATTGCTTATTCATTTATTTATCTCTACTGAAACATTTTTTTAAAAAGATCTAACGAACTAAAAGATCGAACTAGTCCGGCGCAGCAGATCGAACTAAATTGAACGATCCCAAAGGTGAACGACTATGCCCAAGCCCAATTTAAAGAGAATGTGAATGAATGAGGAGTTTCGTTTCTGTGATGTGAATGTTGTTCCTATCTTATCTATTGAGAATGATTCAAAATTTTGCTACATGCGAATTGAATGTCTCACTTATTTTGTATATTTCACCCCTATACCAATGAATGATTGCGTCACTGAAATAACAATGAAAACCTCGAATTACCAAAAAATATTAAATATAAGCATGTTGTCGTTTTCAAATGCTTTCATTTCGATACAGTTACATTTTTTATTCAAGTCACTGCCGTTACCATCGCCATTGTGTGGTTGAAGCTTTGTAGCAATGACCTGTTGGTGTGAAATATTTTGTAAGCGCAATCTACTATGAATAACTAATGAAATGTGCGCTGCCAATTTTTTGAATTTATTGTACTGGGCAGCTCTACCAATAGGAAATGTTTTATCAATTTAATTAAAATAAATACTTTCGCAGCAAGTAGCAGTAAGAATAATAGAGTACTTATTGTAATTTCTGTACTTACTTAACTTTTTACTGGCATTTTTTAATTGTTATTTGTGCGATTTATATAACAAAAAAGTTTTTCTTAAATTTCAATGGGGGATTTGTATAGGAGGTACCCCCTAGTGGTCCGATTCGACTGGTTCCGACAAATGTCCTGCGCCTGTCTTAAAAACTGATAGTGTCC
>JBAMAW010001007.1:0-11992 GCA_037043295.1 Amiota minor
GTAACTGTCCGAGTAGTGTGGTCCACGTGTGGATTAAAGACTTCATACCTGTGTTGAAAAGCCAACCAGTTTTCATATTGATGAGATTTCAGGATACCTATGATTGACCTGTGCATGTCCTTCTCTACGCAAGAAATTGTGGCTAATGACGGTGACTGCGATACTAGCTTAGCTGTTTATCAGCCATTTCATTCCCGGCGATCCCTTTATGACTAGGTACCTAGGCTGTGACATGTTCAGTTTTGGTCCCATCAGTGTAAAACCAATTCCAATTGTTAAGCTTTAACCTGGCTATTTCTTCGAAATTCCCATAAAGTGCTGATAATTGAGGTAGGAAGCAAAATCCATGGTGGTGATGTTACAGTAGGTGTTATTTGTGGTGGTTGAAAGCCAAACTCTTTACAAAAAGATGCACAACGGCTCAAAGTGGATTGCACTTTATATATTGGGACTATGCATTAATTTTAAAGGTTGCACACAGATGGCGTTATTTACAACAGTATCGCATCTGGCAACACTGTAACTATATTCATCTCAAAGCCTCATCATTAGGCTTTGTTTACCAGTATCTGTCATTTCGCTGAAGTGTACACAACATAGTTTTTTTGTGCTCCGAGTATGTCAACTTTCGTGTCGTCAAAACGCAATTTGCGGGAAGCCTTGCTTTTTTGCTTCAATTTGAAGAAAAATACCACCCAAGCCCGTCAATTGCTGTTGGATGCCTACCCGAACCATACTCCATCGATTTCAACCTGTGAGTACTGGTTTCGACGCTTCAAAAGTGGTGTTTTTGATACCGAGGACAAGGAGCGACCTGGCCAGCCCAAAAGGTTCGAAGACGCAGAATTGGAGGCATTGCTGGACCAAGACCCGTGCCAAACGCAAGAAGAGCTCGCCGAAACGTTGGACGTTGACCAAGCAACCATTTCCAGACGTCTCAAAGCGATGGGAATGATCCAAAAGCAAGGTAATTGGGTGCCATACGAGTTGAAGCCGAGAGACGTCGAACGCCGATTTTTCACGTGCGAATTGCTGCTTGAACGACTTGGCCGGAAGGGTTTTTTGCAGCGACAAGGTTATTTTGCAGCATGACAACGCTCGGCCGCATGTTGCACAGGTCGTCAAAACATACCTTGGAACGCTCAACTGGGAAGTGCTACCCCACCCGCCGTACAGCCCAGACATTGCTCCTTCGGATTACCACTTGTTCCGGGAGATGCAGCGTAAGCGGGCTGGACACCGCTTCTCTTCATATGAAGAGACCAAAAAATGGATCGATTCATTCATAGCCGCCCAGAAGCCGGAATTTTGGAGAAACGGAATCCGGAAATTGAAAGAAAGATGGGAAAAGGTTGTGGCTAGCGACGGACAGTACTTTGAATGATGTATCAATCCATTTTGAAATCGAAATAAAGCCCCATTTTTGGTGAAAAAACCTTTAAAATTAATGCATAGTCCTAATATATATATTTTTTTTTTTTTGATTAAATATACTGCGAAATACCTTTTGAAACTCCATTGACAATTTCCTCAAAATGTTCATTAAAAATAGCACTCTTATATTTTTGTGACCAGCGTGCTTTGCATAAAACTGGAATATTTGGTACGTACTTTCTGCGTAGAAAAATTTCACGAAAAAAATATGATGTCCTTTATGGTGCTAATCGTGTTTACTATTTCTGGAACTTGATGTAAATCATTTACATCCAAGTGAAGTTTGTTACTTGCGCAATGAAATTACCAGGCGTTTTTATATTTCTTCTTAAGAATTTTTTGACACCACCAAAATTTCCCGCCATTGTCGAACACCCATCAAACCCTTGGCCAACACACCTGTCAGGTTTAAGTCCTTCGTTTTCTAAAATCGTGTCAATTTCCGATGCTATAGTTTTGGTATCCATCGCCGTTAATTCTACAAAACCAAGAAATTCTTCTCGGATTGTTTTTTTATCTTCGTCATAAAAATGTATTCCTATGGAACGCTGTTCTTTCCCAGATATGTATAGCATATGACTCATCTGCCATTACACTGTAACCATAAGTCTTCTTTGCGGCTTGTATAATTTCACTTTTAATGACTAAGCAGCACAAGCCAATAATTTAGTTTTGAATCTGAGGGGAAGTATACATCGCATTTTTCTTACCATTTGCAATATGCTGTTTCAAAACTAAATCACTAGATTCAATTTTCAGGTTCAGAAGGTCTTCAAGAACACCTTGATATTGCTCTTTGCTTCTTAAAGGCAAGTCATGTGACCACAGAAACTAATTGAAGTTATTATACATGACACAACTTTTCGATTTCCTTCTGGTGAGCCGTATTCAACATTACATACACGGGAATTTTTTTGAAAAGTTCTTAGCATCGTTGACTGCGGATTGAATATAATGTGATGACATTAATTTTTGGAGTATTCATGCATATTTTTAAAGCCAGAGAAAGAACGAGTCACAAATGACCCCAAAACGCCAGTGACTACATTTGGTATTACGCAATATAAGCACAGTGAACATTTTAGGTGTTTAGAATATACTAGCAAAGGTGCGTAAGTCTGCAGCCAACTATGATTAAATTTTCGTTTCAAATTAGCGGTTTCAGCAACTTCAGCAAAGTTGTAATTTTTAGGAGGTACCCAGCAGCATTTTAGCATATCCAAATTTTGACTTGTAGTCATCAAAGAAGTTCGTCCTACCCATTTGCTTTGGTCATTATCGCAAACATTCTCAATCTCAGCTATATTTTCTACCCAGTTAGGCTCAGCATAAGCCACAGAGTTTCCGATCTTTTCTCCTTCAATATCACTTTCACCACTACTTTTATGTTCTCTTCCCCTTTTCGATGCTCCCAAAAAAATACAATTATTGTAATATAAAATAAACAATAATCAAATATAACGTGTGATGTTTATTCTTAGGTATCAATCTACTACCTACATGTAAATAATAATAAATAAAAGAAATAGTAATGTCTATTATTTGCTATTCATTCTACTTGATTTTTTACAGCATTGGTAAATAAATTTGATGGTTTCCCACCCTGCCCGTAACTGGCTAAGCGCATGCCAGATATGTAAGTCAACTTATTAATAGCAATGGAGAGAGCCCGTAATTGCCTCATAATTGGCTCAATTGCTTTCTACATGCTCGTACTGATCACACAAATTTAAGGAATTCGGTTGGCTATGGACGAATATAACTAGTATAATATTGTAGGAACTAAAACAAACGCGTCCGCTCTCCTTGATGGCACAACACAAACTAATTTTATTTACGTTTCATTCTCCTTTTGTATCACAATACTTTACACACAATACCTATACAATACTTATACACTACATACACTTATACTACTACAACTCGGCCATCCTGACAACAGGGATCTCCTGATCCCGACCGTTACAAAATATCTTACATACTACTTTTACATGCTACATATTTATATACTTATATACAAACATACGGCTATAAATACAGTCTACTTACTTTTACTTCTCGTATTATAAGCATGACCAGTACTTATATCATCAACAGTTCTTGCATTTCTCTTTGACTTATTTCAGTCTATCTTATCTTTATCTTTAGACCAACCGAACCACGGTTTCATATTAGCTACAGACCAAATTCCTGAGTACGGCGTTCTCGACCGCTGAATTCCACAAACATCTTCCACCACATAGCTATCGTTACCCAACCATTTTGTGACTTTGTAAGGTCCTTTAAACTTAGGAACAAGCTTCTTAGACATACCTACGTGAGCGTCAAAGTTTTTTACGACAACATAATCTCCTGGATTGTATACCGTTGGTTTTTTCCTCCTTTTGTTTGAGACACTTTCGTTGTAATCTTGCAATTGCTTCTCTTTATTGCGCGTTTCAGCCCTCACCACCTCTAGATCTCTATATTTTTCCTTTTCCCATTCTATACTCTCTTTTAGGTAATCTACTACGCTTCCTTTCTGTCCTACACCAAACAACATCACGCTTGGATGTTGACCTATCGTTCTATGTACCGTGTTGTTCATCGCAAACTCAATTGTTTCTAGCGCTTCTCCCAAGCTAAAATTTTTACCCGAGCTCACGGTCTTAGCCAACATGGGGCCTAAGCTACGATTAACCCTCTCAGGTAGCAATCTTAATATGCTGAACGTTTCTTGATTCTAGAAAATCACAAAATTCCTTCGACGTAAAGCAAGTGCCTCTATCCGAAACTAAATACTTAGGCTTACAAAATATCTTACATACTACTTTTACATGTTACATATTTATATACTTATATACATACATACGGCTATAAATACAGTCTAATTACTTTTACTTCTCGTATTATAAGCATGACCAGTACTGATATCATCAACAGTTCTTGCATTTCTCTTTGACTTATTTCCGTCTATCTTATCTTTATCTTTAGACCAACCGAACCACGGTTTCATATTAGCTACAGACCAAATTCCTGAGTACGGCGTTCTCGACCGCAATAATCGCTTCGCTTGACCTTGTCGTTTTCGTCTCGTATAATTTCACAAACTTTGTACTTGCATCTATAATTAAAAGAACGTGTTTCTTTGTGTTTCCCGTGACGGATATTGGGCCAAAATGATCGACATGTATCACTTCAAAAGGGGTAGTACTTTTAGGGATATTGTGAATATACCCTTCCTGTTTTCCGTTTTTCGACGAAAACGTGATACACTTCATACAATTCCTTATATGGTGTTCCACCTTCCGCTTCATTTTTGGAAACCAATACATTTTTGAAATTATTTCAACCACTTTATCTATACCGACGTGTCCTAAATCGTCATGATACTTAAAGAGGACATGCGTTTCCATGTCTTTCGGGACGTAGAACAACAATGCTCCATTTTTGTCTTTCCTGTAAACTATTTCATTGCGCATCTCATAGAGGTTATGTTCAGATGTTTCTAACATTGACTTTATTCTTACGATATCTTCATCCCTGCTTTGACATAATCACAAGATTTTCTTCAAACGTTAGAGCTTCTCCAACTGAATAATTCCTATCATTTGTTACATAATCAATCATCAAAATTTTCTTTTCAAAGTCATCTTCGCAAACTGATTCACTACACTGGTCTGTTTTGTTGTCTAATCTATGTTTATCTATGCCACCATCATTTTGCCACACAATCTTAACACAACTTTTTCTTAAAAAACCTCTACCCAAAATTATAGAAGCATTCAAAACTTCAAAACTTTAATAAATCCGACTATCTTTCCACGGATATTTAATTCACTCTTATTCAAACCATAAAAATTAACACCAGGCGCCGACATCAACCTAGCGCTGGCTGGAATAAAGGAACTTCTGATGAGGCTTACTGGGCTTCCAGAGTCTATGAGGCATTCTAGGGTTAACACAACATTTTTACAACCTTCAAATTCAACATTAAAATACCTTACATAATCAGAATTTTCCTGCACACCAAGGGACGTCTTCTTACTGATGTGACAGGCCGCAGCACGATGACCCATTTCTCCGCAAACGAAACAGGCGCCTTTTTCCCGTTTTGGTTTCCTGCATTCAGCGGCGAAGTGACCAAAGCGATTGCAGTTGTAACATCTACTGGTCGCCTCTTTTTCTATATTAACATTTTGTGGCGTTGGAGACATTGGGATCAACCTTACATTGACAAGCGCCGAAAACAAGTCATCTTTGGACTTAAAACGTTGTATACTCGCACTTACACGCAACTGGCGATCTGGTATACCATGAATGACATATTCAACCAATTCACTTTCTGACATTTCAATACTATTGGCCAGAAACATCTTGTCATTAAAATAGTTTGAAAATGGTTCTTCAGTACGCCACTTGCGCGCCTCAAACCTCTGACGCAACACAATTCGACTTTCCTTTGCACCGAAGACTTTTTCCATCTCCGTCAAAACATAGTCCACAGCTTCGTACGCATATTCTGGCTTTGACTGCAACCATGCTTGTGCCTTTCCTTTTGATCTCCCAAAAAGTATTGCCCGCACCTTGGACTCACTTATGTTGTATGTTTTCTTTACGGCGGTAATATGCGAAATCCACCCCCGAACACAAGTCTCACCATCGTACCACGGAATCATTTCCTTTAAATCACTTAAAGTGAGTTCATCATTATGAATCGGTCGCATCGCCACTTCACCGGTCGCCTTTAACAGCTCGTTCTCTCTTCGCAACAAATCTCTCTCGAAACGCTATAACATAAGCTCTTTGTTTATCAGCTCGAACTCATAATTTGTTACTTGTTGGCGCCGTAATACTTCGTCTGCTACATTTTTGTGTTTTTCCTTTGTCGTCTCATATTCTTCTTGGCGCCGATTCTCGTTTGTCATTTCATTTGTGTTCCCTGGCGTTAATTCTGATGCGTTCTCATTTGACAAACCTGCAGCACACTCATTTGCATTCAACTGCTGTTTCTCTTTCATTTGTTCCTTTTCAATTGTTTGATCTGACGTACACTCATCTGCGTTGTGTTTGATTGTCTCTTCATTTAAGAAATCCATCAGCTCACCGCGATCCGCCACTTCGCTAATACGTGCCGTCAAAGAGTTCTTGTTTCCATATGTGAGCAATCCTAACCCCTTGCACCACGCACGTAACTCACTGGCTTAATATTTGTCAGCACAGACAGGATCCATTCTTCACACAATAACGCGAGGATAGAAAAAAAATAACTTGTTTTTTTCTGTATCCCACTTCTGAGATTGTAGGAACTAAAACAAACGCGTCCGCTCTCCTTGATGGTACAACACAAACTAATTTTATTTACGTTTCATTCTCCTTTTGTATCACAATACTTTACACACAATACCTATACAATACTTATACACTACATACACTTATACTACTACAACTCGGCCATCCTGACAACAGGGATCTCCTGATCCCGACCGTTACAAAATATCTTACATACTACTTTTACATGCTACATATTTATATACTTATATACATACATACGGCTATAAATACAGTCTACTTACTTTTACTTCTCGTATTATAAGCATGACCAGTACTTATATCATCAACAGTTCTTGCATTTCTCTTTGACTTATTTCAGTCTATCTTATCTTTATCTTTAGACCAACCGAACCACGGTTTCATATTAGCTACAGACCAAATTCCTGAGTACGGCGTTCTCGACCGCTGAATTCCACAAACATCTTCCACCACATAGCTATCGTTACCCAACCATTTTGTGACTTTGTAAGGTCCTTTAAACTTAGGAACAAGCTTCTTAGACATACCTACGTGAGCGTCAAAGTTTTTTACGACAACATAATCTCCTGGATTGTATACCGTTGGTTTTTTCCTCCTTTTGTTTGAGACACTTTCGTTGTAATCTTGCAATTGCTTCTCTTTATTGCGCGTTTCAGCCCTCACCACCTCTAGATCTCTATATTTTTCCTTTTCCCATTCTATACTCTCTTTTAGGTAATCTACTACGCTTCCTTTCTGTCCTACACCAAACAACATCACGCTTGGATGTTGACCTATCGTTCTATGTACCGTGTTGTTCATCGCAAACTCAATTGTTTCTAGCGCTTCTCCCAAGCTAAAATTTTTACCCGAGCTCACGGTCTTAGCCAACATGGGGCCTAAGCTACGATTAACCCTCTCAGGTAGCAATCTTAATATGCTGAACGACAACATAATCTCCTGGATTGTATACAATTCCTTATATGGTGTTCCACCTTTCACTTCATTTTTGGAAACCAATACGTTTTTGAAATTATTTCAACCACTTTATCTATATCGACGTGTCCTAAATCGTCATGATACTTAAAAAGGACATGCGTTTCCATGTCTTTCGGGACGTAGAACAACAATGTTCCATTTTTGTCTTTCCTGTAAACTATTTCATTGCGCATCTCATAAAGGTTATGTTCAGCTGTTTCTAACATTGACTTTATTCTTACGATATCTTCATCCCAGCTTTGACATATCACAAGACTTTCTTCAAACGTTAGAGCTTCTCCAACTGAATAAATCCTATCATTTGTTACATAATCAATCATCAAAATTTTCTTTTCAAAGTCATCTTCGCAAACTGATTCACTACACTGGTCTGTTTTGTTGTCTAATCTATGTTTATCTATGCCACCATCATTTTGCCACACAATCTTAGCACAACTTTTTCTTAAAAAATCTCTACCCAAAATTGTAGAAGCACTCATAGACTCATCAGGAACAATTAATAACTCCAGTTTTACAAATTTATTCAAAACTTTAATAAATCCGACTATCTTTCCACGGATATTTAATTCACTCTTATTCAAACCATAAAAATTAACTCCAGGCGCCGACATCAACCTAGCGCTGGCTGGAATAAAGGAACTTCTGATGAGGCATACTGGGCTTCCAGAGTCTATGAGGCATTCTAGGGTTAACACAACATTTTTACAACCTTCAAATTCAACATTAAAATACCTTACATAATCAGAATTTTCCTGCACACCAAGGGACGTCTTCTTACTGATGTGACAGGCCGCAGCACGATGACCCATTTCTCCGCAAACGAAACAAGCGCCTTTTTCCCGTTTTGGTTTCCTGCATTCAGCGGCGAAGTGACCAAAGCGATTGCAGTTGTAACATCTACTGGTCGCCTCTTTTTCCATATTAACATTTTGTGGCGTTGGAGACATTGGGATCAACCTTACATTCACAAGCGCCGAAAACAAGTCATCCTTGGACTTAAAACGTTGTATACTCGCACTTACACGCAACTGGCGATCTGGTATACCATGAATGACATATTCTGGCTTTGACTGCAACCATGCTTGTGCCTTTCCTTTTGATCTCCCAAAAAGTATTGCCCGCACCTTGGACTCACTTATGTTGTATGTTTTCTTTACGGCGGTAATATGCGAAATCCACCCCCGAACATAAGTCTCACCATCGTACCACGGAATCATTTCCTTTAAATCACTTAAAGTGAGTTCATCATTATGAATCGGTCGCATCGCCACTTCACCGGTCGCCTTTAACAGCTCGTTCTCTCTTCGCAACAAATCTCTCTCGAAACGCTATAACATAAGCTCTTTGTTTATCAGCTCGAACTCATAATTTGTTACTTTTTGGCGCCGTAATACTTCGTCTGCTACATTTTTGTGTTTTTCCTTTGTCGTCTCATATTCTTCTTGGCGCCGATTCTCGTTTGTCATTTCATTTGTGTTCCCTGGCGTTAATTCTGATGCGTTCTCATTTGACAAACCTGCAGCACACTCATTTGCATTCAACTGCTGTTTCTCTTTCATTTGTTCCTTTTCAATTGTTTGATCTGACGTACACTCATCTGCGTTGTGTTTGATTGTCTCTTCATTTAAGAAATCCATCAGCTCACCGCGATCCGCCACTTCGCTAATACGTGCCGCCAAAGAGTTCTTGTTTCCATATGTGAGCAATCCTAACCCCTTGCAGCACAGACAGGATCCATTCTTCACACAATAACGCGAGGATAGAAAAAAAATTACTTGTTTTTTTCTGTATCCCACTTCTGAGATTGTAGGAACTAAAACAAACGCGTCCGCTCTCCTTGATGGCACAACACACACTAATTTTATTTACGTTTCATTCTCCTTTTGTATCACAATACTTTACACACAATACCTATACAATACTTATACACTACATACACTTATACTACTACAATATGTATTAAGTTTGTAGCAGCTTAATTAATCCTGTTATACGTGTTATACTTAGGAAAATTACTCATTGTCTTACATGTTAGGAACACAGATTATAAAGATTATAAAAAAAAGATTTTCGAATAAGAACCTGAATTTTATTGGTGGGCTTGTATGGGAGGTACCCCTCCTAGTAGGCCGATTTGGCTGATTCCAACAGATGTGCAACGTCTATATCAAAAACTTATAGTGTCTAAATGTCAGTTCGATAGAATAAAAAGCGAAAAAGTTTTTCTAATAAGAACCTGAATTTTAATGGGGGTTTGCTTAGATCATC
Source organism: Amiota minor (assembly GCA_037043295.1). Taxonomy (NCBI): domain Eukaryota; kingdom Metazoa; phylum Arthropoda; class Insecta; order Diptera; family Drosophilidae; genus Amiota; species Amiota minor. Next base: position 9,973 of record JBAMAW010001007.1, read on the forward strand.
AACGAGCTTCTGTGTGTTTCTCGTTCTCTTTTCTTCGAACATTCACTTGTGTTTGTACAACACACAATCTGTTTGCTTGCATGTTGTTGTCATAAATATTTTTGTCCACACAAAGTGTGTGTTGTCATAAACATCTCTGTTTTGAGACTTTTCTGGTGGATTTTCCAAAAATTTTATTATTGGTTATATATCTATATCTATATCTATACATATTATAAAACAAAGTCGCTTTTTTCCTATAACCGCTTCAATCTTTAAAAATACGCAACCTATTTTGATGCGGTTTTTTTTAATAGATAGAGTGATTGAAGAGGAAGGTTTATATTTATAATAACATCCATTAAATAGTGCAGAAATACTGTTATTTTCACTATACATATACCTATATGCCTATCTTTAAAATTAATGTAGTAGGCATAGTGTTATAATTCATGGAAAAAGCATTTACTGTCACTACAATATTCCAGCTTCTCATTGTTTACACAGCAAAGTTTCTTCAAATGTGATTTTAGATTTTTTTTATTTAAGTCTGATTATTACTATCAAGAAATTATAAAGTCATGTCTGGAAGACGTCGTCGTTCGAACATAGGTCGTAGTACAGTGAATGCCAAAAGATTACGTTCAGCTAGAGATGAAGAATCGTCAACGGAACGTGAGGCTCGCCTTAGTCAGCTTCGGGATAGATATAGTGCTGAGAGAGAGAGAGAATCATCATCACGAGTTTCTAATTCATGGGTAAATAAAGAAAATTCTATCATTAATTACGATCCTTCGATTTCTTACAAGGACGATCGTATAGTATCAATAGTCAGTGGTGTGTGAACATTGCTGGGCATTGAAATTCAAGGACTAATCGAAAGGCATGTGTTGCTTACAAGGAAAAGTCAAAAAAAAGCTCGTCATGAAACACCTTAAGGGAATCTTTGATGCGAATTCCAAAACGAGCTCAAAGCTTTTTGTGATTTCTATTGCATTTTCAAACTTCTTGTTATTGTAAAAAACATCAATAACCCAAATACAAAAGAAACAAACAACAAAAGGTCTTAATGGTTACACGCACGCATTGATACATCAAAGGTAGATCAGTTGAGACCGCCTTGGGCACTTTAGAAATGTCATATAAAGGAAGGAATTTACATTGGCGTCTTTATTTGATAACAAGGGAGTTTTCAACAACGTCAGAATCGAATTAATTCGGCATCGTTCGAAAATATTGATTCACATCTGGCGATTACTAGGTGGCCTAGCAACATTGTACGCTGTCGAGTGATAAACTCCGACCTGAGTCCTGCGATTATAAGGAGGAAGGTTACGAGAGGCATTCCGCTATGAGGGGTTATATCCCTTATTCTGTGGACTTTGTTTTTAATAACCTTCTACTAATCCTAAAGCAGAAAGGTTGTAGAGTTACGTGGATGATCTGGTTGTAATGGTATCGGGTGGAGATCTATCCAACATCAGCAAACTGTTGGGATCCTTTCCAAGCGCCACTCGGATGGACTGATCAGAATGGTCTTCGTGTTAATCCGGAGAAGACCGAGCTGGTACTGTTCACGAGAAGATATAAAATACTTTGCTTGAGATTACCGTATCTAGGTGGATTGCAGCTTAAGTTATCAAGAGAAGTAAAATATGTTGGAGTAGTTGTGGAAGAAAAACGCAGAGGAAAGAATGAAAAGTGCTTTATACGTACGTAAAAGAATTCTAGATCGGGTACCAGTGGCATGCATCTCAAGTACGTGGGTGCAAGAAGCACAGTTAGACTTTAGGAACTGCACCTTCTCAAGCTTGGCGTAACGTGCCAAGCACCATCCTGCAAGTAGTGGGGCTGCGAGATGCGGGGGGAAAAATGGAAGACTAATTTTAGTATTATATTCCCGGAGAGAAATGATTGGAGAGCGGGCAAAGACTGGCTTTCAATCTATACAGACGGCTACAAAACGGAAGAAGGTACGAGCGCGGCCATCTTTTCGGAGGATCTGACAGCCCAATTTTCCTTTCGTCTACCTAATTGGAGT
>JBAMAW010001008.1:0-39220 GCA_037043295.1 Amiota minor
ACTGTCCGATATGTGTGTGTGTGAATGTGGGTTGGTTGGTGTTCCCCCCAGGGTAACCAGTCCTTGAGCTTCATGGAGCTCTACTGGTAGTAACATGGTTACGCTGCCTGACCAAAGGTATTTTCTCATAACACGGGCGTCTGGCTTGTAGTGGTCTCAGCCTACTACCCATTCGCTTAAAGTCCTTGTGACAGTGGGGACTTATGCTCGCCTGATCTTTATCATATAAATGCTGCCAAATTGGCGGAAGAGGTAGGAATAGACCTCGCTCCCAACAGTGAGTAAGCTATATCCATGAGTATGAGTACTGTGCTATCTGTGGGCTACCAACCTGCATGCTATTCCAGAGAGCTATGTTCAAATTTGGGCCACCAACCCACTGTGTTCTTAAGTCTTCACAGATAGTTGAGCACGTAAAACACTGGTACTTCATTGTGTGTCTTGTATTTCCGATTATCTGCTGTCATAATTTTCCAATGGAAATGTATACGCATTTTCTTAAACATCCTGTAAGTTCCTCTGTGACCTCCGAAAATCGGGTAACCATGATATTTTGTCATTAATTCTATTTTATCATTATTACTGACTGTGTGAGTTAGACTAAGGAGAAGTACAAGTTCAACTTGCTTTCTTTTATTGGCTATGTCTTTTAATTTCATAATTGGCATATTTTTCAATAGATTATCATTTAGTTATATCTTATATTTTTTATTCCATTGTTGCCAGCTAGAATAGCTTTAAAAATAATTGAACTAAATCAATCTTTTTAATAACAATAATTTCGGATAAATGAATAGTGTCCCTAGTTTTATTTTTACTTTGTCAACTTGTGTAAAAAATCTTACACTATGTTTTACCCATTGAGACGTCTCATACACATATATATGTTTATTTGTAGGTATACTAGCTACGCACGCGTCTTCGTAGGCGTGGTATTAGAAATATGATATTGACACGACACCCCTGCCCCCCCACTGCCCAAACAACAAAACACACTGTCTCTTTCTTGTCCCACTTTAACATAAAAAATACAACAATAAAAATGGGTAAGTGAGTCAGACTCGTACACGAAGGGCTCCGTACCAGATTGGGGTTTGTTTTGACTGATTCAAAGAAATATACCGCACCTGTATCAGAAACTTATAGTGTCTAAATTTCAATTCATTAGTTCAAAAAACAAAAAGGTTTATGTCCAGAATTAAGGTTATTTTAGTTCCTAGAATTTACAATAATAAAAAGGTAGGAAAGTTTTTATGCGTTGAGGATACCTCTCTAGTAAGCTTTTACTGTTCCAAATTTGTTTTTGTTTTTATGAACTGAAACTTGGACACTATCAGTTTCCAGAGTTGGACTCGAACCAGCCGAATCGGGACAGTTCCCATTCAAACCACCCGAGTTGCGAATGGAGCTCTGAAATGACGAGCGGATTCATCTTCGGCATAGCCGAAGATAACGTTCTTTCTAGTTTTATTTGGTTTTTTTGGTATACATAATTATTTTTACTTGTAAATGTAACATATTGTTGTAATTTTTTTAAATGGGTTTTTTGTTTTTCTTATTTTATAGATTTTTTTATAATAAAATTTTTATTAATTTTTTTTTTATCTAAAGGGAAGTTGCATTAACGATTTTCGTTATCGGCGTTTGGTTGGATCCTCTTAGATTGCCTTGAATTTAACTCTTTTCGTTGTATTTGTCTTTCGATGTTTGTCGTTCTTTCTTATTTTTGATTTGTTGCAGCTTTTCTCCTTTTTATCGATATTGGATCTAAAGGTGAAGTTGCATTTAAGATTTCTCCTTTTAATGAAGCAATTTTACTTCTTACACCAGCTTGAAATCTAGCTCTTCTTTTTGGTGCGATTCCTGTTATTCTATTATTATTCTTATTTTAGGGCCCGATATTCCTCTAATGTAAGTCTTTTTGAGACCGGCGTTGGTTGTTTCCATCGCCTCTGTCATAAATCCAGCGGTGCAGCACTTTTTTTACTCGTAGTGCTGTTGATGAATATTGAAGCAACAATTTTTGTTGTGTATATATATTTTTAATTATTTCTTTTAATTTCTTTTTTTATGTTATTTATTAAACTGGCAATGGCAATTGAATCAAATGAACTCAATACCTATGAGACCAAAAGTTCATTTTTGGCAGATATCCTTGTATATGCCAAAATCTGGCAGGATCGCCATGTAATGAACAAAATATTTTTTATTATTGATTTTGTATATTTATTTTTTTTTTTTTTTTTTTTTTTTTACTGAATCTCCTATATAATACATAGGACATAAGGTTACAAATACTAATACACATGTGTCCCTCCTACAGAGGAAGGAGTTCACTTGGCACTACGAGCCTCTAATTAATCAAAAGGGCAGCACGATCATTACATAGTCGAGATGAGTTCCTTGTATGGACAAGGATTGGCTAGGGGATTAACATGCCGAACTAATTTATCCATGTAAATAGCTTTACGCTTGGAACATTCATCTTTGACAGGTGGTACTTCCAGGTCCTTGTGAATGTCTTCATTCCTGATATACCATGGCGCCCGTGATTGTTCTAAGTATCGGATTGTGCTCTTTGTATAACTTCAATGCTCGCCTCGCGTACCCACAATTCAGAACCATAAGTCCAGTTTAATAACAGAGTTATACAGCATCACCTTGTACTCAAGTCTCAGTCCAGATTTAGAATTGATTAGCTGAAGACTTTGAGCCCTTAGTTTCATATGTATCTTTTATATGCTTACTCCGCCAGCGTCTGTCCATGTGAACGCCAAGATAGTACCACTTGGGTTTGAGGAATTGTACACCATTAATGTTACTGGGAACAGTCCGTCGGTTCAATGTAAATGTAAAGCTTACATTCCCTGACTACTCGTTCGAATCCTGTTCAGATGACTCGTTGGATAACTGGGCAACGAGCGACTGTCGGCAGTCAGCAGCGATAACGGAACTGTGAATTTTGAATCGTTGGTGTCGCAAGACACTACCTTGAGGAACTCCTGCTTTTATCTTAAATTCATTTGAAACGAAATTTTTCTGCCTTACTACAAACACTCGATTTGATATGTAGGATTGCAGGACTCTATGCATATTTTGGGGTAGTAAACAATTTATTTGTAAATCAAACCCTCATGCCATACTCGATCAAACGCTTGTGCTACATCAAGGAATACTGCTGAGCAATATTCTCGCAGTTCAAAGGCAGTTCTTATTTCCGAAGTTACTCTGTTGACTTGCTCAATCGTTCCATGTTTTGCTCTAAAACCAAATTGATGATCAGGGATTGAACTATTTGCTTGTAACTGGTGATTGAGTTTGGCTTTAAGGACCTTCTCAAATAGCTTGAAAGCATGGAAGCAGACTTATAGGCCTATATGAAGAAGGACATGTTATCCTTCCCAGCTTTGGAACCATTATAATACGATTTCTTCCATTGCTTTGAAGACCATGCAGATACCTTGGGCATCAGTCTTTGGAACAACATTTTCCATTCTATCATAACCAGCAGATTTTTTGGGTTTCAGTTGAGTCCTTATAATAGATACAATCTCACTAGCGCTTGTTTTTAATAGAGACATATTTACTGAATTTGTGATTGTCTGTTGAGGAAGCACAAATTTGTTAGTAGGTAGATTAGGTTGAAACACGTGCTCAGATGGTTGGCAAATACATTAGCCTTCTCTTCATCAGACCGAGCCCACAGTTTCTGTCTCTAATAGGTGAGTCCAGTCTGGAGTTTTTAGCGATTTTTGCGCTTTCCAAAGTGAAGATCTAGTGTTTGTGGGTGATAGGTTAGAGATATAGCGCCTTTGTGCCTCGAGCTGGTCGCTTAAAAGAGCTTTGGCTAGTTTTTTTGTTGCATCTTTTAGCCTTTGTTTTGAAGAGGAGATCTGTGCTGTTGCCATTCTCTTCTCAATCGTCGTTTAGAAGCAACCAGTTCTTCAATTTCCCTATTTGAGAACGATTTTCTATTGAACTTGTGAGCAACAATCCCAGGCGTTGATACCTCAGCTGCAGCTACCAATACGGAACTTAATTCATTAACAGATTTGTCAATATCGCTTTCAGAGTTGATCGCAGGTGCAATTTCAATGTGAGAACTAATATACTTTTTATATTGCAACCAATTAGTTTTATTAGATATGAGACTATAAGGGCGATCCTCAAATATTGGAAAATCGAGTAAAACGATATCAACGGGGGAGTGATCGGAAGAGAGTTCATCGTGAGTAACTGCTGATATGAGGTTTCTTGGATATTTTTTGTGATACCGAAGTCGATGATATCGGGAGTTTTTCTTGGATCTGCCGGCCAGTATGTAGGCCTACCCGGAGAAACGAAGTCTAGCTTGTTTTGAAATTTACAAGAGTGCTGTAAAGTTGCCGGCCTTTTGGATTTACTAAACGTGACCCCCAATAAGTGTGTTTAGCAGTATAGTCACCGGCCGCCAAAAATCGTGCTCCAAGGCTATCAAAGAAATTTGTAAAAACATCCGCAGATATAGCAAATCGTGGAGGACAATATACAGCAGATAACGTGATTGATAACGCATTTAACCTGACAGAAGTAGCTTGTAAATAACTACATGAGTACGACTCTAGGGTCTGGTGTTTAATCGCTCTAAATATATGCCTGGTATGAGAGTTTTCATGCATCTCAAATAGCTACGCTCTTGTGTCTCTAGAGACTTCATCAGCTCTAGTTTGTGCTGTACAACTCCATTAGCGTTCTAGTACTTATTCTTAAAGGCCATTTGGGTTGAACTAGCAATTTTCATTTGATTTATCTCAAAGAGTGCATCATATTGATTGAATCTGATCAAACATAGATCACTTAGTGGTTGCACCACTCGCTCATTACACGCATTTAGAGTTGGGGTAGTTTGTAAGACTGGCTTATTATGTTGAGACATTGGAGCCTTAGGCTTCACAATCTTTTTCACAGTTTCTTGTTGAACGCCTAAGCGCAGGGCACCTGCATACGACACCTTTGAAGTTAAAGGAATATTAGGAGGTGGACATATAACCGTCGCTGATTCTGTACGATTAGCCTCACGGCTAAAATGGGCGGAATTTTTTTGTGACTGCAACCTGTTCTTCAACTCCTTATATACAGGACAACCTCTATAATTGGCTGTATGATTGCCCCCACAGTTACTGCATTTTTTAAGGTCAGGATTATCGCGACTTAGTTTACAGGTTGCGGTTTAATGCAAGACTCACGTCCATAATGCTCTGATCGATGTAAGTGCGATTGCTAACTCGTTTGTGAGGCTCCTCCACAGTTACCCTACGGTGAAGTAAACATTTAAGGTTGTAAATGGGATGCACCTTCAGTTCGGAGCCAACTCAATTTTATACAATGGCTGAGGGATTTTGTTTTTATTGAACATATTAATAACTACTTTGACTTCAAACCCTTTTTCTTCCAGTGCAGTCTTAATGTCGCTACAATCCACCGAAGGTTCAATGCCCTTAATTAAATACAACTACCTGCCCTTTACTACTTTTAAGTTGGTATGTATAGTAGTTTTTTTTAGACTCACTAAGGTACTTTGTTACAGATCTGTAGTTTGCTTCTGTATAAATTTGTACCTTGGTTTCTTTTATATTACCCTTGGTAATAGGGACAATATGAAAGTTATTCTTCCCAACAATTTTTTGAATAGCATCTACCAGTCTATTAGAGCTTTCTTCGCGAACATAAATTGGGGGAGGTTTCGCGGTTTTAGATTTAGCTGCGTTATTGTCATCTTTTTTAACAGGTTCATCTTTTTCAGCAAGTAGCTGGAACATATTACTTTCTAAAATGGTTTTTTTAGCATTATTATTCTTTTGTGGGCTTAGTTTGCGTTTATTATGGAATTGTATGTAGCGGTCAATACCTGTCTGCACTGCCGCTTTATTTTCATGAGTCCCGTTTTGCATGCGCAGATTTTGACTACCTGCTGGTGACACAGTTGTCTTTTTTATTGTTTTTGCTTGCATAGCAGAATTTTTTCTATTGCATGCCTGTTCTTGTTTTGTTTGTTCTTGTTTTGGGTTATTAATATTAAATGTTCCCGTGTTTGTTGTTGTTACCGAAACTACATGTGGTGACGCAATCGAAGCAGTAGCAGAGAACACTGTTGTTGTTCCTGAAACTGCACTAGCTGTTGAAGTAACGGCTGTGCTTTGTGTTGTGGTTGTTGTAGCGTTAAACACAGTAGCTTCTGGTTTTGAATGAACAGGTGGTTGAGGGGAAGGGCATTGGGCACTCCATGGGAGTGAGTGACTAGTGCTCACTGTACTAGCCAATAGAACAGGAGAGCAAGATCGTGCTCTTTCTACGGCCAGCTGAGCGGTTAAAAAGGAACCTTTGTTTTTGTTCCTGGTCTCATTGGCGACAAACGAGAAATACGCATTTCTCGACGTCATTATAGGTACTGTTCGTATTTGAAAAGAAGCAAATAAAATAAAAATTTATTATCTGCTATGTGAACGTCCAATCAAAAGGACAGCTCGACGCTACAGTATTGTAACGTTATTTTCTTTTCCTACTTTATGCTTAGTTGTTTTTTAGTTGTTTTTCGATATGATGCTAACCAATTTACTTTGTAATTTGATTTTTGAAATTAGTTCTCTGAAGCAGGCGCTGTGAAACACACGTCTGCTCCCTTCAGAGGGCAATCATCGAATGATATTTATTATTGATTGTTTTTTTGAAAGGCCGCTCATGGATTATCTTAGCGTACAATATACAATATATTCTTATGGTTAGTGTTACAGCTTTTATAGTGCAAACTTAAAACCTCAGTTCACATTTTTTTCGCGGGATTAGTTCTATAGTCCATATTATCGAGTTTCTTGCACATATGTAGTGCTTGAGACAAGCTAGTCAATTCCTTTACACTTAGGTGGCTGTGTAATGCACAGTTTAGACCTCTACTGAATGTAAAAAGTGATTTGACCCTATACGTTGCAGACATAGCAGCCAAACATTCTTCGCTTAAATTTAGACAATCAATTAGAGTTGTCATTTAGTACTCGAGAGTACTGACATCCCTTTTGTCCGAGTAATGCAGCATCAAGCATTTCTTTATCTTACCCCAATTCAATGGCGTACGGTAAGATTCCAATACCGCATCTAAATCTCCGACTATTTTATGCTGAATGGTATGTAAAATTGCAAAATATTTGAGTGTTTGATGAATTTTTCCATACATCATTATTATCCCATTTACGGATTTCCTCCATGAGCTGAATTATCCGGGCTTACCCAAGAACTCTCTTAAACATTTCACTACATCAGCAACCCTGTCCGAGGCTTCTAAATTTCTATTGTCACTTTTGGTTATTAAATTTAAAAATTCCTTCATTTTGCTTATTGCTTCCGTTGAATCTTCTTCTGCACTCATTTTGAAAGGTTTTCTTTAACTTATAACTATTTGCTTTTTACTTAAGTAAGTTAAAAATGTCTTAAAATTTAAAAGAATATTATTTATTCCTTCTTTTCTTTTATTTATTATTTCTTAAAATTCGTATTTTAATATATTTTGTTTAATTTGCTGATTCACATAAAGAAAATATCAGTCATATATATCCTGAAGGTTGACTGGGTGTTGTTTGTTTGCTGTTGAGGTTGTTGCGACTATTGTTGTGGTAGTAGTAGTTGTTGTTGTTGATGATGATGTTGTTATGTTGTTATTTTCCATGTTTGTGTTTTTTTTAAAGTGCTTAACATTTCAGTAAAAATTCAATACAATTTGTTTTTTATTATATTTTGTTTTGTATTATAATCTTCAACTTAATTTTCTTTTTGTTAAGTTTTTGTTTTTTATTTTAAATTAATTTATTTTACTTGTTTTTTCCTTTATATATGAAAAATTAACTTTGTTTTTTTTTTTTTTGTTTTTTTCTTATTTAGCTTCATTTCATATTTAACACTTTTATAATTTTATTTATTAGAGCGCTGCTCTTTTATGTGCGTTACGGCATAAGGGAGAAATCAAAAAATGATGCTAAAAAGAGAATTGTCAGATGTTTTTCCTACTGGTTAGAGAGTAGGACTGGCAAACCGATGGCGTGGACTACGAGTCCTGCACTGGGAAAATTTTTTTTTGTGCGTGACGGCATGAGTGAAATTTCGAAAGATGATGCTAAAAATAGAATCGTCAGATTTTTTTCTACTGGTCAGAGTGTAGGACTGGCAAAGTGATCGCGTTGGATTCGAATTCTGCACTGGTAATATTTTTTTTTATAAGAGCCTAGCTCTTTTATGTGCGTTACGGCATGAGTGGAATTTCAAAAAATAATGCTAAAAATAGAATCGTCAAATTTTTTCTTACTAGTTAGAGAGTAGAACTGGCAAACCGATTGCGTGAAGTTCGAGTCCTGCACGGGGAATATATATTTTTTTTTTGGTGTGAAACATTTTTGGTTTCGGTAGCGTGAAATTTGAAATCGTCGATTAGCGACCGACCACAAACAGTTAGCGACAACGTATTTTTTAAATTTAAAATTTTGTTTTGTTTTTTTAGTTATTCTATTTTTATAAACACTTTGTAACTATAACAAATAAGTGGCAATACAACAAAACTCATTTTAGGTTAATATAAACTTATTAAAATTTGATAATAATAAAGAAATAAAAATTAATAAAGCGGAAAATCGAATTAATTAAAATGAGAGTAAAACACTTTAAGTATGCACTCTCCTGCTACTAACATAAAAACCTAAATAGCCTAGTGGATAAGGAACCGGCTCGGCCGACAACTCAAAATAACAGAGAGTGTGTTCGGCTCGGCCCCTGCTTCAGGATAATATTTGTTGTTTAGTGTCCTAATATCATTTGACTGTATTTTGGAGATCTTGCCTGGAGCAGTATATCAAACGGATCATAAAGACACCTAGACACGGTACTGCATTACTTGTCCAAAATTCGTATATGTATGTTGCATCAACCAACTGCAAATCGCACACACATTTGTTTTTGTTTCACTTCTACATTAAAAATTAATGTGTTTTAGGGTTCCGGTCCCAATGGGTACCAAAAGGAACCCTATTTCAGAGACTTCGTTGTCCGACCATCTGTCCGTCCGTCGGTCCGTCCTCGGGTCATATCTCATAAACCGCAACAGCTAGAGAGTTTAAATTTCACAGAATGTGTAGTTCTTTGTAGTTCTATCCCGACATCAGCAACAAATACTAAAACAAAAATAATTTCAAAAACTTAAAGGGGTCCCCATACAAGAAACATTTTGGTTTGTATGGCAGCTATACGATCCAGTAATCCCACGATCTTGAAATTTAAACGGTTGGTGGCAATACATCAGAAACTTATATTGTCGAAATTTCAGTTTGATCTGATTGCTCCCATACAAAGCTCCATTAAGATTCTGGTTCTTATTAGAAAAACTTTTTTTTTTTTGTTTTATCGAACTGAAATTTAGACACTATAAGTTCTGGACATAAACGCTACGCTGTTGGAATCAGCCAAAGCATCCAACTAGGAGGGGTACCTCCCATACAAACCCACCATTAAAATTCAGGTTCTTATTCGAAAAACCTTTTTGTGTTTTGAACTAATGAACTAAAATTTAGACACTGTAAGTTTCTGATACAGGTGCGGTATATTTTTTGGAATCAGTCAAAACAAACCCCAATCTGGTACGGAACCCTCCGTGTACGAGTCTGACTCGCACTTTATTGATTATATTGGAGCTATTTAAGCAAAGACGATTAAAATGTCTGCTTGGCGAAGAGATTTGAGAGTAGGACTAGCAAACCGAGGGCGGGGGGATCGAGTCCTGCACTTGGAATATTTTTTATAGATATTTTTTTTTTTTTTAAATGCAAATTAATTTGTTTTGTGTAAATATAAATTACTAGCTTTGCACAGCCACGCTTTGCTGTGGCCTTTCAAACAACAAATATAGGTAATTAAAAATGATATGATTAAGTTTTGCAAACATAATGATGAAAATAACCAACAAGTGTATATAATGATGATAATGATCAACAAATAAACATGATGATGATAATGATCAACAAACTAAAAGTAAAGCAACAATTAAAAATAACAGCATTTAAGTCATTCCGAAATTCGTAAACTCACACTTACACCTTATCTGCTTGGACTATTTCATTCTGCTCTCTAAATATTTATAATTATTATTTTGGAGCTATTTAGGCAAAGACAATTAAAATGTCTGCGTCGTGTAGTGGTTAGAGGGTAGGACTGGCAAACCGAGGGCGTGGGGTTCGTGACCTGCACTGGGGATATTTTTTTTTTTGGGTACCTCTCACACAAAGCACCCATTTGAATACTACAATGGAACATTTTCTGCGTTAAGAGTTTTTGTACAAAGAGACAGACTATTTCTATATAAATTAATTGACTAAATTTTGTGTAAGTAAGAAGAATTAATAAGAGATGTCCATCTCCCTGCGACGATAATTTTAATCCATCGTAATTATATTGAAATTAATTATCAACGGCCTTTAGTTTTCGTATATGTTAATTTTTTTTCAACTTGTAATCCCTTATTATTGTTCTTTTCACGGAGTGTCATGAGGTGTGGTATACATATATAGGAGAGCAGTTTGAAGGGTAACGGAACGTTGATCGATTTGGATTATAATCCTTATATCTGTAGTGGAAAAGATGCCCAGTTGTTTACTATCAGCCCGCGAAGCAAGCAGATAGCTTTTTTATGTCCTTTTCGACAGAAGGAATGACGGTAAAGTTGGGATACATAGGTGAAAAGGTGAAATTTGGCAGAGATTTTTACTAAGGCGTTCCTTATTAGGACAATTGTGGGGTGGAAATTCGCAATATTTTCAGTGTGGACAAAATGTCGGTGCATATAACGAATTTTCAAATTTTTCCTTGTACGTAGTCTTCTGCTTTTTGGATTGGTATTGCTTCGGCTGAAAATATAGAATAATGTTCTGAAATAATATACTGCTACTATTGTAATGTTATGCAATGGAATTTTTTTGCAACTTCGCATGGACGCTTTCCGTTGATGGAGTTGGAGGTGCAGTGTTCAAAAGAAAGTTTTGGCAAATAACAAAATCTCAAAATGTGGTTTTATCAAAGGGTTAATCATTTTTTGAATGTGCAACACATTAACGGCATAAAACTATAATATTTTTCCTCATAGAAAATTGAGGAGTCCTTAACATTAAATGAAAAATGTAAAAAGCTTTTCAGGTATCCACAAACTGCACAACTTTTCTTGCGATGATAGCCAAATAGAAGCAGCTCGGACTGCATGTTCTATCAAAAAAAAAAAACTTTATGTGAATCACTGTTAAATTTTTGGCAAAATTAAAAAACTTTTCTTTAAATATATGATTATAAAAACAAATACACATACAGTTTTATTTTAAAATAGTCATAGAAAAAACTAATGTGCCTCACCTATATAAGCACATTATTGATGTGAAACTGCTGAACAAAATGATAGGAATCAAGTTTTAAAATGATGACTAGAATTGGGTTTTATAATTATGTTAATTTATTTCATTATTTGGTTATACAAACGTTATAAGAGGCTTTTTACGCGTTTCGTGGACATTGATTAGAAATTTATCTAAATTTCAGTTCAAAAAGTTGTTCTAATGAGAATCTGAATTTTAATGAGTGGTTTGTATGGGAGGTACCCCCATAGTGGTCCGATTGCCCTGGATCCGACAAATGTCCTGCGCCTGTCTTGGAAACTGATAGTGTCCAAGTTTCAGTTCGATAGGACAAAAAATAAAAATGTTTTTCTAATAAGAACATGAATTCAAATGGGTGGTTTGTAGGGGAGGTACCCCCTAGTGGTCCGATTGGGTTGGTTCCGACAAATGTGTTGCATCTTTCTTGGAAACTGATAGTGTCTAAGTTTCAGTGCGATAGGACAAAAAACAAAAAAGTTTTTCTAATAAAAACCTGAATTTTGATGGGTGGTTTGTATGGGAGGCATCCCCCTTGGTGGTCCGATTCGGCTGGTTCCGACAAATGTGTCGCATAAAGAAAAAGAAAGGTTCGTGCAAAATTTCATCTCTCTAGCTTAAAAATTGAAGGACTATTTTGCGTGCATACAGGCAGACAGACGCACATGGCTTAATCGAGCTGACCAAGAATATATATACTGTATGAAGTCCCTGATTTCTCCTCTGCCTATGACAAACTTATAATATTGTTCATTGCGTGTAGAGTATAAAAACGAACAAGGTCCATAACTAATTTTATCACTTATTGAACACAACTGATTTCGAATATAACTCGTACACTGTACGACTGCCAAAAAACATATATACCCTTTTTGGACTCAATATCAAGGCAAAACCTGAAGAGTTCGAAAGGACAAGGCAAGAAAATAAAGATAATTAATATTGAAGCAATCTGCTTCCCTAGAATTTCATAACTAAAGCGTGGTCCGACTGAGACAAAATCTTTGATTAGTTTCCAAACTTCCTCCACTATTAAGAAAAGAAATATTAAAAATAAACAAAACAAAAATCGTTATTACAGTTTCAAGCCCATATCTACTATTCAGAATTGTCGTAACGAAATATTTGATATGTTCGGACTTGTCGTTCTCGATTCATAACATGGTATAAGTTAAGCGAGACAGATTATATTGTAGCCGTGGTTGCATACACAGAACCGTGCCCGTATTGCGCAGGTTCGAATCCAGCACGGACTGATCAAATCTTTTGCCCAAATGTCACTCACCACTTGTCATTACTTGCAAAAAGTGCCCATTAAAAACAACTGGGTAGTTACGGGCCTGGGCAGTTTCAGGAAAAAAATATACAAAGACAACGTTAAGAATGAATAATGAAGAAATTTAGTAGAAATTAAGTGAAAATTATAAAACAACTAGCAGTCCCAGCGCGTTTTGTTATGCCCTGGCATTGGTTCGTGTTTCTGCAGCTCTTGATGATGATGCTTTGTATCGGTCTTGTTCAAGTCTATATTCTCCTTTATTGGATGTTCTGCAGCTCTATTTTCATATGTTTGTTTGCTTTTGATGTTTTTCTTACGATTGATGCCTTTTTTTTTTTGGTGGTTTGTCGAGTTTGTTGTGTTTCGCTTTGGTTGCATGGTTTTAATTATTTAACTAATTAAACTAAAAACGTTGCTAAACTTTAACCGAACTTTTTTCGCAAATATTTGATTTGACAGCTGATTTTAAAAAATCGGCCAAGTGTGAGTGAGACTCCTACACGGAGGGTTCCGTTCCAGATTGGGGGTTGTATGGGTGTTAGTTACCCTATACGATTTGGTTGAAATCCAATAAATGTACCGCGCCTATGTTAAAAACTTATTGTGTCTAAATTTCCGTTTAATAGTAAAAAGAAAACAAAAAGTTTTTCTAATAATAACCTGAATTTTAATGGATGTTTTGTATGAGAGGTACGACTTTTTCAAGACCACTCACACCTATGTGAATGTGTGCTGTGTATCTTCTTCCAATAAGTTGCTAACCATAAAATTATTGGCACCGAACTCAAAAGTCTACTATCTCAAAGAGAAGTTTTGCTGCATACCTCCTTTAACCAATCACAAATGCCCAACTTTGGCACCTGCTCAACATTGCTGAGATTGCATTTATTGGGAAGAATGCATTTATATTTTATGTAGATTTGGTCTGGTAACACAATTATCGAAATATATCCTGTATACCTAAGGAGCGGATAATTTTTCGGACAAAAATCAGTAAATTTCACCTAACATTTGTTAAAAAGCTGTAAATCGATTTTAGAAAAACAGTATTTTTCGCAGTATAAATATTATTCATGGAATAATAACAAAAAAAAGCAACTTAAAGATTGAGCATTTTATTTTCACTATCCAAATCGTCTCCGTCTTCCATCTCAATTTCTCCTTCTGTGGTTGTTGCTTCATATTTCGAGTTTGAAGCAATTTGGCAAAGCAGTTCTGTTTTTTTTTTGTTTTATTATAATTAGAAAAATCAACGCATGTATTTGTCAAATTACATATGGCTATCTTTATCGCCTTCAGAGTTTCCACTCAATTCAATTGTGCTTTGTCTGACATTCAAGTATCGTGTACTCTAGAAAATATTCGTTCCACTGATGTTGAAGTTCCTTTTGTTGCACAATTTGACGACTTTAAACTGTGATTAGAATTTAGCACAAGATATGCCCACACTCCTTCCATTGCTGTTAATTCTGCATCCAAATCCGAAAGAAAAAATTGATTTTATAGATACGCTGGTAGAAGCGGCATTCTTGATGTTGTTTTGTTTTTGTTTTCATATGTCGAACAATGTCCCCGTTTTCAATAGGTTGCTTCTTCACTTCATACAATACATTACATAACATGAAAGCAAGTAATATAATTCTAATATTTTAATTCCTTCTCTTTATTATTCTCTTTCAGTGACACGTGAGTATATCTATTAATAAAATATAATTTTTAATATATTTTTCTAAGTAGATTTAGTTTTGGTCTATAAATTTATAAAATAATATTGTCCAAATGTTTTCTTAGAGATATAAAAGAGGAGGAATGTAAAAATGAAATGGAAAACGAAACATTAAAGAATGACTGCAGTATGTATATTGTAAATATATTTCCACTTGGTTTTCATGAAAAAATATGTGTTGAATGTAAAAAAAGTGATGAGAAATAATTCAAAAGATATGGATTTTTTTATAATTTTTTATTGTTTGTTTACTTTCCTCATAACAGAGATACTTACGTTATCTTTTCTTTTTTTGAATGTTTTGAAAAACTGAAAAGAACGGAAAAATCACACCTAACACCTACAGAAAAAGGCAGCAAAATGATTGCATCTACGCAGGATAACTAATACACACACGCACAAGTACAGTGTACGCCCAGTAGTATGGATCACTAGTCCAAAACTAGATCGCGACTAGTCACTTTGAACCCAGCACTAGTTTCATTCCTATCTCTTTTGCATGCAAATAACTGGTAAATTTACCATGGCGATGACATTGGAAGGGGTCAGTTGCAACCGCATCGCTTACCGTTCACCTGTTCTGGAACCAGTTGCCATTCACCAGTTCTGGGAACAGAAGCTCCTCAATTTATAATTTAATAATTCAAAGTAAATTGATTTCATATTCATATTATTGTATATTTTGTTGAGTCGAAGGCCTTGCAGCTAACATTCGCAAACTTAGGTTATATGTAAATAAATAACCAAATAATTTTATTTCATTAATTTATTTGTCTTCGTTTTCCATATCCAACTCCTCATAACATAAAGAAATTCACATATAAAATTGTATAAAATGCACTTAATTTAATTTTTTTCGTTTTGGACTTACCTGTTTTAATGAAGCACCAATAGCAATTGTTTTGTTGTTATTGTTTCGAGACAGAAATTATGAAATATAGGAATGTAGATCTATGTCTGTGAATCCATGTTTCGTCGACGGTCACGAAACGACGCAAGAACTCCGCCGGGTTGCGCTTAAACAGCGCCAAACACAAAAAAATTGAAGTTCTCTGGGCAACCAATGATGATGACCACAAAAAAGGTTCCGTGAAGTTTTCTGGGCCGACCAATGAATGAAGGAAAAAACGAAAAAAAAAAAATAACACCACAAATCAATTACTGAAGGTTCTTACGTGATTTTATTTAGCAATATGGAAAGATTATTAAGTCGCGGTTATTTATTCTACATTCATTAACTTTGAGAAAAGCGCTTTAATTGTAATTTTGGAGTTGGTTGTTGGAATGAGTCGACTTTTGGTCATTTGCAAGTTAAGTATAGCCTTTCAAAACTGAATGAGTGGTTCGGAACCATCTGAAGTAAAGTTGGTATTATAGTCACCCTCCAGAATCATAGACAACTTGTCAGAGTAAGTTCAACAGATCCAATGGGAGTGTATTATAACAAAACAAAATGAAGAATCTTTATAATATCATTTATTCGTTGCTTTGGTGAAATGCATACCACCACCAATAGCACGTTCTGTCCATTACACAGTAAGCATCCGGCTGCAGAAACGTTTCCGGCTGATGGGGTTATCGCTATGCTGTTTGATGATTGGCAACGTTGAATTTGCATGTGTGGCGTAATTCTATGCTTAGTGTTTTGTTTTAGATATATCGCTGCACCACCATCATGCTGACCTTCTCTTCCAAATTGAGCGCAACAATCGAATTTTGGAATGCAGACGTATTCGTCGTTACACAGCCAAGTTTCACATAACACGAGAAAGGTACATTATTGTGACACGGCGTCTGTTAGATCATTTTTGTGAGCCATTAAACTTCGGCACTTAAATACATACAAAGAATGACCTAGTTTGTGGTACTAATAGCATCCAAATTGTATCCTGGCGAGTTTTTAGAGAATTATTTGCAAGCCCAGCAAATTCAGTTTCGAGGGAAAGCAAACTACGTGCAACTCTTCGTCCATGATGAAATCTTTTATCATTGTTTTTCGTAACAATAAATAGTCCTTCAAGACTTGTGACTCTTGAAAGTGCGGCATAAACGAGTTGTTGGTCATGATTTATTAATTATCATCCCACAGGCCGGAATTAAAGGGAAGTGATTTCGCTTAGCGCTAATAGTACAATTGGTATTCAAATAGATTGTAGTATTTCTTCGGGCGATAGGAACTATCCTTTACAATGTCATGTCTCTGAACATATCTTGCTGAGAGGTTCCTTAATTTAAGTCTAATTCTACAACTAAGAGGAAATCGTAACCAGAGGCGTTTTACGGAATCATTGTTAATTTGATCAAGTCTTTTTTCGTCATTAACAATTTCAGGTGTAATGTCACGCGGATATTCAATTAATCCCAAAAACCCTATAGCTCCGTTTGCTAAGCCATCGGACACATCTATATTCGTCGTTATCATATTAAGGGCGTCCAATAACGAGCATAATTTCGTAGGGCAATCCACCTGTGTATAAGACAACTCATTCATCTCACTCGCAAATCAAAGAGTTTCAATCACATTTTATTTCATATTGTATTGTATCGTATTGATTTTTCTCTCTCTCTCTCTCTCTCCTGTATGTAGCAAAGAACCTGACTGTAACTCCATGAGTACAACAAAAAACCAAAAACCATCAAAATTGGTCCAGCCGTTCTCGAGTTTTGCGGGGTCATACCATTTTTTGAGTGCTTTATATCTATCCCGAAGCTGACTGAGGCGAGCCTCACGTTCCGTTGACGATTCTTCATCTCTTGCTGAACGTACTCTTTTGGCATTCACTGTACTATGACCTATGTTCGAACGACGACGTCTTCCAGACATGACTTTTTAATTTCTTGATAGTAATAATCAGACTTAAATAAAAAAAATCTAAAATCACATTTGAAGAAAATTTGCTGTGTAAACAATGAGAAGCTGGAATATTGTAGTGACAGTAAATGCTTTTTCCATGAATTATAACACTATGCCTACTACATTAATATTAAAGATAGGCATATAGGTATATGTATAGTGAAAATAACAGTATTTCTGCACTATTTAATGGATGTTATTCTAAATATTATAAATATAAACCTTCCTCTTCAATCACTCTATCTATTAAAAAAAATCGCATCAAAATAGGTTGCGTATTTTTAAAGATTGAAGCGGTTAAAGGAAAAAAGCGACTTTGTTTTATAATATGTATAGATTAGGTTTGAAAGTAGGCATAAAACGAAGTTCTTCTTCTGTTGACGTAATTAAAGTTTTAGGATGAAAAACACCGAATATTTTAAGAATGTCATCCTTTGTTCTATAACGATGGTATAGTTCTCCGTTAAATCTGTTAATACATTCCAACAAAGCTCTCTACAGCTCTTCCGGCAATGTTAGCCCAGTATCTTGGGCCATTTCTACTGGCATACGTTTTCTGAATCTCCTCTTTCCTCTTTTTTCAATTGAAATATCGAATTCCTCAAACTATTTAGTTCTGTAGGAAATAGCTCTTCCCACTATTTGGATATGTTGGCTTTCAAGAAAAAAATTTAGGGCTTTGATTTTTGTGATACGCTTTTCCAGAGATAGCCTAGATGTTTGTATATACTCCTGTGCCTGGTTTACTTCTTGCAGGAAGGTAGCATAAAAATTAAAGTCACACAAAGCTGGTGATATTGTAATTTTGCTCCACTGCTGCGAGGATCACACATATCTTCGATTGTTGTCACAAGTTTGTCAAAATTATTCATCATCATGTTAACAGCATCCTGATAAGCACTCCATCTTGTCTATACTATTCTCTTGACCGATACGCATACAGTTTTCATTAAAACTTCCCATCGATGTGTGGATGACGAAAAGAACGAATGCACTATTCATAGATTTAGCGAATGATTAGCACAAGGCATAAACATTGCTTTAGGATTGTGTTCTTTGATTTTGGCTTGTACACCACAAGGAACTCCGAACATGTTTGCAGCGTTATCATATCCTTGAGCACGATATTGATTTATGTCCAAGTTATTACTCTCCAGCTGCGTAAGAATATTTTCAGAAAGTTCGACTGCAGTCTTTCCATTTGTAGGTAAAAAACCTAGAAATGATTCCTTCACTACAACTTTTTCGCCTTCAATATGAACATATCTGATGATATAACTCATCTGACCAACATGTGATATGTCTGGTGTGCTATCGAAAAGAATTTCCAAATATTTTGCTTTTTTTTTATGTCGTCCGAAATGTTATTTTTCACCTCTTTCCCCAAATTAAATTCATTATGTATGTCAAATAAGAATCCACGCGTGGAATTCTTTACTGTCGATAGCATGTTCCTTTCAAAATGTCACGTTTCTCTTACTGTAAGACTATTTGATGACCATGGTCGATAGTTTTTTGCAACCTCAATCCATTTTCTATGATTTTCCATTTTTCAAAACAGGTTAGATGGTTCTCAGAATTCTCATGTTCAGACACCTTGGATTTAGTTTCCACCATGAATTAAATCCGTTGGAAAAACTCTGATGTTTTCTTCCAAATTGCGTAAACAGTTTGCAGCAAAAACAATATACTGTTTTTTGTTGGAGAGTATACCATCCATTTTCTGAGTACATTTTCTCCATTTGGTAACGCTTTATAAAACCATTCTAAATTGTAATATCGGCTCTGTCCTTTTATCTGCTGATCTTTAGACATTATCTGAACATGGGCCATCTCTATTTTGAAAATTTTGATAGTGTTCACTTCAAGTTTTAACGATTTAAAGTCTCAAATCCTCAGGCATTGTTATTGGCCAAGTAGCAACATCAAAACGAGTTGTGTCATGTAACTCTTTTTCAACGTTTTCAATTTGCTCTGATTCTTCTTCATTGTTGTTATTCCGCCTGTGTGAATCGAACAACTTAGATATTTATACAAGAAATTTTATTTTTAAAAGCATATTATAATTAATAATTTAAATAATTGGGTCAAATAACGTATTGCTGACAATTATGACATATAACAGCAAAGTCTCAGCGACATGCACTCAAACTAATAAGCGAGATCGGCGTCATGCAGGGCACACACAAATGAAAAGCATAATTGAAATTCGCTTACTCCATCAGCTTTAAGCTTAATTTTTATGACTTATTATTATTCTTAATTATTTTTTTGGTTCAATCTCATGCATTAATCATTTACTTTTAAGTTGACAGTATTTTGTCAAAATTAATTTAATAAATAAATAAACAGCAACCACACGCGCACTTCCTTTCTCCATAATGCATATTGAAAGAGAGAGTTCACTCGCAACAACAACAACGACGATGCATACACGAAAAGAGAGAGAGAGAGAAGCCAGCCTCTGCCTTCTTCGCCCCACCCCTTACGAACCACCATGACGCTATTGTATATGTATGTACATTTAAAGAGAACAATAAGCTACTATAGATAAAGATCTCTAGATATCTATGAATATATAACTTTGATTTTTAGTGTTCCGGACTCAAAGGGTCCAAAAAAGAGAAAACGTCGTTTGAAATTTCAGTTCCCTAGCTCAAAAACTGAGGGACTAGTTTGCATACATACAGACCGACATGCCTTAATCAATTCGTCTAATCGAGCTGATCAAGAATATATATACTTCATGTGGTTTTTTTTTGTCTCCTTCTGCCTGTTACAAACTTCATGTCAAACTTATAATACTATTCACTTCCGTGAAGAGTATAAAAAATTAACAGTAAAAAAAGCAAGACAAATTTATGAAAATCAAAACCCGGTGAACGAAATCACCGCTCACCAAGAAAGCACCTTTGAAATTAATAAACACAAAATACAATAACACAGCGAACAATGAAACAACTACAGCCTCACATCCATCCCCTCTACTTCACCCATACCCTCATCGTCCGACCAGAACCCAAACTCCTCTCATGATATGATTCTCAGCGATGAAGTCGATATCGTGGTGGCAAAAGACATCACTTGATATACCTCAACATTTCCCATGTCATTCACCCTCTTGGTTCGAAACTGATGTCAAATGCGTAATGACTGGTCTCATCACAATTTAGCTCATCTTAAGGAACCGTGAGGGCACTATACCTGTTACTCTCCTTACTTCTACACTTACCGTACCCATTTTACGTTATTTTAAATGTTCTCTTTACTACAATGGAACATCATTAACCTTATTGATCTACAAGTGCTGATTAAGGAGCATAGGCTCATGATTCTGTGCCTCCAAGAAACACACATTAAAAAAATATGCCTCTCTCAATCGCGATTAGCTATGTAAATTATTTTCTTAATTTCTTGCATAACTTTACCTGCAAGTAAGGCATTGCAATCCAAGTTAAAAAAGGAATAGAACACAAAGTTATCACAGTGCAATCTAACATTGTAACTTTTACCATTGAGATTATAGCATTGGTCTAAAGTTAACCATTCTTAATACTAATATTCCCCCTCTTAAACGTTTTGTAACTCTGATATCAAAAAATAGTATTTCCCGAATCTCTACACCCACTATTATCTCAGATGATTTTAACGACTGAAGCCCCTTTTGGAGTTCTACAAGCACAATTTTAAATGGGAAAAATTTTGGATTCAGTGATTATTTCTGAAAATATTGTCAATTCAAGTGATGGCAGGCCTACCCACTTCTCAACGCACCAAACTTTTACAAACATAGACTTCACAGTTCGTTCATCTTTGATTTATCCGCATACGTCCGCCTACACATTAGATAATCTCTATAGCAGTGATCACTTTCCAATTAAGATTACTATATCCATAGGGAATTCTATAGCAACAAAATTTCAATTAGCAATTTTGTAACTGATATTTACATGGCGTAAGGATTACCGTAATCACGAGGGCGGTTTCCCCAGGGTGAGGTTTGGCCATTGCAATTCGGTTAAGTTGACCCATGCGATTATTCCTAATGAAAATAAGTCGTGCGTGTTAAAAACACAAAAAAAACAAAAAACAAAATGTATGGGCATATTTTTCAAAACATACTTAGATATTATTATAATACTATTATACTGTAATAGCAGGGTACTTAATATTGGGACTACATACTATTGTATGTATTTATTATGTATTTTAATTAAAATTTCTATAAAATATTGAATTTAAATATTGATGCTCTTCAACTTATCGCTCCAGGAAGCGTCATTTCCGCCTATTTGAAACGAATCTTTATTTCTCTACACAAAAAAGGTAATAAATCGTTTCTCAAACTAACTTGTCAGCTATTCCCAAGTTGTTAGAAAAAGTCCTTATGTGGAGTATACAGCAGTATCTGTAAGGCCGTTAGTTTTCCATCACAGCATGAATTTGTAAAAAGGCAGTCCGCAACCACTGATCTCTTTGAATTTAATTCACTAGTTAATCGTGGCTTTATAAATAGGTTTCAAACTGATGTTATTTATACTGATTTTTCTAAAGCCTTTAACTCAGTAAACCATGACATTCTTTTGTATAAACTGTATACCATGGGCTTTCTACCGCATTTTCTTAGTTGGATCAAATCCTACTTCATTAATTGTAAACTGTCCACGTTACGTCCGAAGTTCCTCAAGGTAGTTGTCTAGGTCTACTTCTTTTCAACTTATTTATCAATGATCTTCCTGCCTCTATTTCATATTCTCGTCTGGTCATACACTAATGACGTAAAACTTTTCCTTTCCTTTAATGATGCTGCTTCTCATCTCTGACTGCAACAAAATCTTGACTCATTGTATTTTTGGTGCTTAACTAAATAGTTCTTAATAGCTCAAAATGCAAGTGTATGACTTATCATGGGAGTAAACCATATTTGTTTACTTATATAATTGATAACGTCCAACTTGAACGTGTCTCCCCTTTTAATGGCCTTGGTGTTCTTTTTGATCTCAAACTTTGTTTTAACCAACATATCACCACAATCGTTAATAAGGCGAAGGGTGTTTTTGGTTTCCTTAAACGTTGGTGTAAAGAATTCAATGACCTCCATACCACAAAGATTCTTTATATGTCGCTCGTGTGTCCATTCCTTGAGTATTGCTCTTGCCTTTGGTCACCGTAATATAAAAAGCATCAAGATCGAATTGAATCTGTTCAAAAGCGATTCCATTTGTTTGTTCTTCGTGGTCTAAACTGGAAGCATAATTCTCGCTTGCCACATTACTCTGATAGGCTCCTTCACATAAGTTCTACTAGAAACTTTGACCCTTTAGCCCTGAATACAACCAAATATGCCCTACATGATTCCTTCCGAGTTTTATGTACTTTATGTACAATAATAAATTCTATCACGTTCTCTCGACTGAGATTTCACCCGCAGCGCTTAACTTCATCATCCCTCACTGCCTTCGGGATTCGGAACACATTACAGGCTAGATGACCTGGACGTAGCTTATTGGTTCACCTTTCCAGACTGTTTCTTCAACGGTTCGATTAATGTATCTGAACATAGTTATCTGTGAGTAGGGGCATAGCTTTAAGAAATTTCTCCATCGGGTCAGAGATGTTTTGATTTAAATATAATAGCTTTTTGATTATTTTCAATTATTATTTTACTTAAACCGAATCCTAATAAAATTAAAAGTTTTAAAAAATTGAAATTGCCAAAAACAGAAAAACAAACCAAAAGGTTTTTTTTTGGAAAAAAGGCTTATTATAGAAAATTTGTAAAAGACTACGCAAAAGTAGCACAACCAATTACCTAATTTATAAAGAAGGGAACAAATGTTAATTCAGAAGACCCATCATCATCATCATGTTCATCGAAGCATTTGAAAAATCAAAAAAAAAAAAATTAGTACACATCCAGATTTACGTCACCACGACTTTGAAAAACAGGTCACATTGACAACAGATGGATCCAACTATGCCATTGGATACAGTATTGTCACAAGAAGGACACCCAGTGTGTTATGCTTTTAGAACTTTAAATAATCATGAAACAACTATTCCGCGACAGATAAAGAATTTTTAACAATAATATGGAGCGTCAACTATTTTAGGACATATGTATACGGCAGGAAATTTATAATCTTAACAGACCATCAACCAATTAAATTTTTATCTATATCTAAGGAAAGATATGTCCGTGGTAACATGCATCTCAGAGATGGCTGGCTATTAAAACTAGAAGAATACCAATTTAATATCGAGTATTTAAAATGCAAAGAAAATAGATTTCTTAAGTAGAATAGAAAATCTATCTCAGAAAAAATGGAGGGCAAGAATACTGACGATTTTAATTTTTCAGTCAATAATATAGAAGACTATGAGACGGTACACTCCGTCGAAGAAGATTTAGGTGATCATGTTCCAATTAAAGTAAAATTGGTCAATAAATATAAAACCCAAATCATTTTAACAAATAACCAAATAGAAGAACTTAAAATACAATAATACACGGAAAAAGAATAATAATTTAATTTATTCTATTATTGGCGCAGTAAACTTACTTAGCGACAGAAATAGTATAACGGAAAACCCAAGAAACTAGTAGCAAACAATGAATTTAGAACAGTTAGAATAAAGCAATTTGTGAACAATGAAAATGTAGAATTCCATCCAACAAAACCAGTCAAATGGGCAACGCAGAAATCGAAAGGTTTCATCACACCATGGCGCAAAAATTAAGAATCTTATACAAACAAATAAATAAATCAAGCAACTTATACAAAGAGCTATTAGAAATTATAATGATAGATTTCACTCAACAATAATATATACGCCAAATGAAGTGCAATAATAATAATGATAGTGATATGGACAAAACCGACTTACGGAAGTTGACCGAACAAACAGACTTTATGGACTACGAATATTTATATTGAAAAAATAGGACATATTATAAATGAAATCACAGAGAATATAATTTTAATGTAAAGAAACAATAAAGATATAATACAAGCAGAACTATTAGAAGTAAGAAGTAAACTAATGACATTAATACCAAAAGTAAGGCAAAAGAGGGGATTAATAAATGCAAAAGGTTCTATATCTAAATTGACCTTTGGTACAATGGACGAGTATGACAGACAGACTATATAATGTTGTTTTTTACAGACGGATAAAATAATAAATGAACAGATACATATGTATAAACGACTACTATAGTATATAATATATAATAATATAGAACAAATAAAAAATCAGCCAAGTGCAATTCAGACTCGTACACAAAGGGTTCCGTACCAGTTTGGGATTTATATGGGAGATACTCCCCCAGTGGTCCGATTTGCCTGATTCCAACAAATGTACCGCGCTTATATTAAAAACTTAATGTGTCTAAATTTCTGTTAAAAAACAAACAAAAAAATGTTTCGAATTAGAACCTGAATTTTAACGGTGGGTTTGTATAGGAGGTATAGCCCCGTTGCCCACTATAGCTGATTCCAATAGATGTATAGCACCTATATCAAAATCTATTAATGTCTACATTTCAGTTCAATAGGACAAAAAACATAAAAAAATTTTTTTTTGTTTTTTTTTTTGTTTGTATGGGAATTACCCTCACTAGTAGTCCAATCAAACTGAGATTTCGACACTATAAGTCACCGATATTAAACCTCCAAGCAACCAAATTTCAAGATCATGGGGTTACTGTATCGGTTAGCCGCCATACACACCAAAATATTTCTTGTATGGGGGCCCCTTTAAATTTTTGAAAATATTTTAGTTTTAGTTTAGTTTAAGTATTTGTTGATGCCTGGATAGAAGTACACATTCTGTGAAAATTTCAACTCTCTAACTATTACGGTTCATGAGATATACAATTTTTTGAGTTCATTTATATAAATTAAAACAAATGAATAAATTTTAGTTTAAAATTTTATTTATGACGGCACTATGTGCCTGTATTATTACAATGTCGGCGTTATGCGCCTTGCTTGAGTTGTTTATGAACTAAAACTTAAGTCTAGCTTTGTCTTAAACGAAACCTCGCTAATGCTTGGCGTACGTGACGATAGAGAACTTTTGAGTCATGAAAGAGAATCTTTGAATTAAAGAAGAGTTAAAGAGTGTCTTTGAATTGGAGTACGTGACAGAATATGCACTGTCAGCGGAAAGGGTTGCTATGGCTTATGCTGGGAAAGTGACTTATGTAAAGATTCTGGATATTGCATCAGCCAAATAGTGTGGGAAGCGGACATTGCGTCAGCGAAAATATTGTGGGAATAATGATCACAATAATGATCATATCATTATGGGAATAATGATCATGATAATTATTTTCATGATATTAGAGAGATAAAAGAGTTTCGCGTCAGCGAAATAGTGTGGGATGGAAAATATTTGTAAAATACAATATTTCGATTCTTAACTCCTCCCTCCGAAGTATCAATCGTCCCGATTGATTTTAGAAATGTGGGATGTCATTTAGACTTCTTTGTCTTGAAGTGTATGGGATGTCGTTTAGACTAGGGTTTTAACCTCATGGTTAATTGCTACATTGCCATTAAATTTGTTCAATAAAATTAATTCATTAATTCTTTCAATATCTTTAACGTGTTCATTGTTTATAAAATTATATTCATGGGGTTTATTTTTTAATAGATTTGAAATACAATTATCATTTGAAATTTTTTCGATATCTGTGTTTAAGCAAATATTTACGTTATTTAATATTGTTTTACAATCCTTTTTTATTCCATATATTTCGTTTTTGCAATTTATGATTTTATCAAAGTTTAATTTTATAATTCTTTTCCCCATTTTTAATGGTTTTATAATGCTTTTTGAACAATTTACATCTAACGTTTCTGGTATGGAAATTACATAGATTATTTTTTGGTTCTTATAAGCTATTTTGACATCGGCAATATTTAATGCCGCTTCGATACTATTATAAGGTAATTTGTCAATATTAAAAATATCTCTAATGGACTCTATTTCGGATGCCGAAAGTATAAATTTTTTTTTTTTTTTTTTTTTTTTGTGTTTAGTATTTACTGAATCTCCTATATAATACATAGGACTAACAATAAGGTTAAAAATCTTATAAAACTAATACACATGAGTCCCTCCTACAATGAAGAGGAAGGAGTTCACTTGGCACTACGAGCCTCTAATTAATCAAAAGGGCAGCATGATCATTACGGATCAGTCGAGATGAGTTCCTTGTATAGACAAGGACTCTGGCTAGGGGATTAACATGCCGAACTAATTTATCCATGTAAATAGCTTTACGCTTGGAACATTCATCTTTGACAGGTGGTACTTCCAGGTCCTTGTGAATGTCTTCATTCCTGATATACCATGGTGCTCCCGTGATTGTTCTAAGTATCTTGGATTGTGCTCTTTGTATAACTTCAATGTTACTCGCGCTCGCGATACCCCACAATTCAGAACCATAAGTCCAAATTGGTTTAATAACAGAGTTATACAGCATCACCTTGTACTCAAGTCTCAGTCCAGATTTAGAATTGATTAGCCAGCGAAGACTTTGAGCCTTTAGTTTCATATGTATCTTTTTAGATTTTATATGCTTCCGCCAGGTAAGCCGCCTGTCCAAGTTACCACTTGGGTTTGAGGAATTGTAACACCATTTAACGTTACTGGAGAACAAGTCCGTCGGTTTAATGTAAATGTAATATACTTACATTTCCCCTCATTGACTTTAATCCTCCAGTTGGATAACCACTCCTGAAGGCTTTTAATATGAGCATCCAAGCTTGCGGAAGCTTTAACTATGCAACGGGAGCGACTGATTACGGCAGTATCATCAGCGAAAGTTGAAGTAACAATTTGACTACTTGTTGGAATGTCGGCAGTGAATAACATGTATAGAGTTGGTCCCAAGACAGTACCTTGGGGAACCCCTGCTTTTATCTTAAATTCATTTGAAACGAAATTTTTCTGCCTTACTACAAACACTCGATTTGATACGTAGGATTGCAGGACTCTATGCATATTTTGGGGGTAGTAAACAATTTATTTTGTAAATCAAACCCTCATGCCATACTTTATCAAACGCTTGTGCTACATCAAGGAATACTGCTGAGCAATATTCTCGCAGTTCAAAGGCAGTTCTTATTTCCGAAGTTACTTTGTTGACTTGCTCAATCGTTCCAAATTGATGATCTGGGATTGTACTATTTGCTTGTAAGTGGTGATTGAGTTTGGCTTTAAGAACCTTCTCAAATAGCTTAGAGAGACATGGAAGCAGACTTATAGGTCTATATGAAGCAGGACATGTCCTATCGTTCCCGAGCTTTGGAACCATTATAATAACCGATTCCTTCCATTGCTTTGGGTAGTACGCAATTCGAAAGATAGCATTGAAAAGACACGAGAGAAAAACTATTGCTGCGTTTGGAAGTTCAGTTATCATTTTTGGCACAATTCTATCATAACCAGCAGATTTTTTGGGTTTTCGTTGAGTCCATATACTAGATACAATCTCACTAGCGCTTGTTTTTAATGGAGACAAATTTACTGAATTTGTGTTTGTCTGGTGGGGAAGCACAAATTTGTTAGTAGGTAGATTAGGTTGAAACACGTGCTCAAGATGGTTGGCAAATACATTAGCCTTCTCTTCATCAGAGTGAGCCCAACTTCCGTTTCTGTCTCTAATAGGTGAGTCCAGCTCCATAGGAGTTTTTAGCGATTTTTGCGCTTTCCAAAGTGAAAATCTAGTGTTTGTGGGTGATAGGTGATAGATATAGCGTCTTTGTGCCTCGAGCTGGTCGCTTAAAAGTGCTTTGGCTAGTTTTTTGGTTGCATCTTTTAGCCTTTGTTCAGCAGTAGGAGATCTGTGCTGACGCCATTCTCTTCTCAATCGTCGTTTAGAAGCAACCAGTTCTTCAATTTCCCTATATGAGAACGATTTTCTATTGAACTTGTGAGCAACAATCCCAGGCGTTGATACCTCAGCTGCAGCTACCAATACGGAACTTAATTCATTAACAGATTTGTCAATATCGCTTTCAGAGTTGATCGCAGGTGCCATTTCTATGTGAGAAGTAATATACTTTTTATATTGCAACCAAATAGTTTTATTAGATATGAGTCTATAAGGCGATCCTCAAATTTTGGAAAATCGAGTAAATCGATATCAACGGGGGAGTGATCGGAAGAGAGTTCATCATGAGTAACTGCTGATATGAGGTTTCTTGGTATATTTTTTGTGATACCAAAGTCGATGATATCGGGAGTTTTTCTTGGATCCGCCGGCCAGTATGTAGGCCTACCCGGAGAAACGAAGTCTAAGCCTTGCTTGTAAATAACTAGATGAGTACGCCTTTCCATCCGGATGATTTGTTGTATAAACTATATAGCCTGGAATAAAGAAGTTGTTTTTGCTAGTCAAATGAGTCTCACAGACTAACATCACATCTACATTGTTGTCCTCTAGATACTTCATCAGCTCTAGTTTGTGCTGGGAGACGCCATTTGCGTTCAAGTGAGTAATTTTTAAATGATTTTCATCATCTCTTGAAAAGAGTTTTGCATCATTAAGATTGATTGATTCAAGGTCTGTAATAAATTCACCAACACAGACTCACTAGAACTTATTGGTTGCAACACTGGCATTTAGCGGTCAATACCTGTCTGCAGTGCCGCTTTATTTTCATGAGTCCCGTTTTGTATGCGCTGATTTTGACTACCTGCTGGTGACACAGTTGTCTTTTTTATTGCTTTTGCTTGCATAGCAGAATTTTTTCTATTAAATGCTTGTTCTAGTTTTGGGTTATTAATATTATTAAATGTTTCCGTGTTTGTTGTTGTTACAGAAACTACATGTGATGACGCAATCGAAGCAGTAGCTGAAAACACTGTTGTTGTTCCTGAAACTGCACTAGCTGTTGAAGTAACCGCTGTGATTTGTGTTGTGTTTGTTGTAGCGTTAAACACAGTAGCTTCTGGGCTTGAATGTACAGGTGGTTAAGGGGAAGGGCATTGGGCACTCCATGGGAGTGAGCGACTAGTGCTTACTGTACTAGACAACAGAGCAGGAGAGCAAGATCGTGCTCTTTCTATGGCCAGCTGAGCGGTTAATAAGGAACCTTTGTTTATGTTCCTGGAATCATTAGCGAGAAACGAGAAATAAGCATTTCTCGATGTCATTATAGGTACTGTTAGGATTTGAAATGAAGCAAATAAAATAATAGCTCGACGCTACAGTATTGTAACGTTATTTTGTTTTCATACTTTATGCTTTGTTGTTTTTCAATGTGATGCTAAGCATTACCTTAATTCAAATTACCTTTTCCCACTCTTGAAATGAATTTATCCATTTTCTTGTACACATATGTACAGTGACTCCCAGCTTATTTCATGCAGCAGCACATTGAAATTTTGAAACGGTGCTGTTCCATAACTAACAATGATATCGAAAAAATTTGAACGTCATTTTTTTAATCAATCTTTCTTTTATTATTAATTCATTATATTGAAATCATTAAGTTAGCTTATAAGAAAATATAAATGATAAACTAAAAATACTGGAAAAAAAAGGTCACAGCTTATTTCGCGCACTGCACTGAAACTGAAAAAAAAAAAACTAAAAACTTAAATAATAATATTTAGTATGACGTCCATTCTGTTTAACAACGTCCTTCAATGTATTTCCTATGGAAGCAACAAGTTTTTCGGTGGTTTGGGGGGAAATTTTTTGACTTTATCCGACCAGGCAGTTTCTAGGACGTTACGGTTGGAAATCATCCTCTTGCGTATAGCTAAGTCCAAAATTGCACACAAATTTTCAATAATATTCATATCTGGGGACTGTGCAGGAATAATGACGTGGGAACAATTCCAAATCAGCCAAGATTGTCCAACAGCTGATTTGTGTTTTGGGTCATTGTCTTGGTAGAACCGAAAACGATCTAGTAGGCTCAAGAGTTCAGCACTCTGGCTCAAATTTTCTTTTAGAACGTTTAGGTACATCTCCTTTGTCATTGTTCCTTCAATGAAAATTAATCTTCCGACACCTGAAGCAGCCATACAGGCCCAAACCATTACACTTCCACCACCATGCTTCACGGTTGATTTTATATGTTGTTTTTGTAGCTCTGTATTTGCCCTACGCCACACATAGTTTTGACCGTCTGAACCAGAAAGAAGTTGGCTTCGCGATGTGCTCCTTGGCAAACTTAAGCCGAGCTTGCTGATTTTTTGTTGTGATAAAAGGTTTCTTGCATTGTACTCGACCATTAAACCCATTCTCCCGCAACACTCGGCGCACTGTTTTTGTACAACATTTCTTCCCCATTTCATCCTCTACCTCGATGGCCAATTTTGGAGACGATAATTTAGGGTTGCCTTTAATTTTTCGGACAATTATGCGCTTGTCCTGGTCGAAAAAAATCTTATTGGGCCCATTTCAGCCTTTATCCATTATCCTATTCTCGTGCACAAATCTTTTGATTATGCTCTGGACAGTGCTGGGACTTAAGTCTACCATTTCAGCTATTTTCCGCTGACTAATTCCATTTCTGTAATGAGTTATAGAGGAATATATTTTTTGGTTCCTTTAAAATGTATAATATTGTATTATCTAAATACATAGCTACAATTCTACATTTCAATTTTTTCGATATCATTATTAGTTACGGAACAGCACCGTTTCAAATTTCAATGTCCTGCTACATGAAATAAGCTGGGAGCCACTGTAAGTATATTAAATATTAATAAATTCTTCCATGTTTAACCACACGCTTTGATTTGTAATTGTAAAGTGCGCCTTTTTTGTGTTGGGCAAAGCTTTCAAGAGTAACTGTCGGTAAAAACTATCGATAGTACTGGGCTACTATCGATGGCAGCTCGATAACGCTCAACCATCGATGGCAGCTCGATAGCGCTCAACCATCCATGGCAGCTCGATAGCGCTCAACCATCGATAGTGCTATCGATAGTTCTCCACCTCTACTTTGCAATAGCGATGTTCCAATACCTTAAAGTAATTAATACATACTCATATGAGTGTATTCAAATGAAAAAGTCGGTTCTACTCATTTGATTACCAAAAAAGTATTAGTATTTTCAAGTATTAAATGAGTACTTTTATAAACTTGGTTGCAATATTTTTCAAGTGAAATTAAGAAAGAAACGTTATTTAATTTTTTTTTTCAATTTATTCACAGTTTATAGTTTCTTATACATGTTTCTTTACATTTTAATTATTATTTATTTATTTTGTTTTCTTAGAAGGTTGCTCAAAGAAATCTCCTTTCTCTAAATTTCCCAAAGATAGAATATTTTGAATGTATTTTTGGGACATTATTGCGTGAGTCATTGCAAAAAGAGGCTCTCGCATGGAACAGACGTCGCTACTATAATTAAATATTATTGGGTGTATGTATATAAATGGGGGAATTGTTCTTTTAATTCTTCCCATTCTGCAAATGGGTTCTATTGAGGGGCATGGTGTAGATTAATAACTAAGCTGACAACTCATCGTTGACGTCTATGTATTTTTTCTTTCTATGACCATGCACCAACACGCTTCCAGAAATCGTATTCAGTTTTCTTATTAACTATGTCTTCTTCATGCTGACTAGTGCTGCTTTCTTGTTGATCTAAAATCATTGTCTTGAGCTTTTGTATAGCCTTTTCACATGTCAGAGGATGTTGGAAGTGTAGGTTTCGGAATCTGGGATCCAGTAGTGTTGCCAAAGCTGCATGAGAGTTCTACTCTATTGCTCCATATCTTTTTCCCAAATCCTTCAACAAAGCTTCCTTGCAGTCTTTAATAACGGCAGATTTTGACTCGATGTTTTTTACTTCTGATGATAGGCAACTGAGCAATGGAATGACTTTAGATATCGTCACATACTTTTGCCCTGATGTTTCGCGCGTCACAAATGAGAATGGATTTAGTAGCACATCTATTTGTTGTAGCGCTTGGAATGTCTGGTGCTGATACACTTTTTTTAGTGTGATTTCAGCTACATCTTGCCTTAACTGGAGGAAACTCTCCAACATAAAAAAGATTGAATTGTGTAATTAAATTTGCAATTTATCGGACTGAATCACAGTTTTTCACCCAAACCACAATATCGCGTACCTTTTTAACAGTTGCTTTGACGTGTGGCAACTTTAAGGCTTGTTCCACAACCAGTTTCATGGTCGAATCTTTGTTAGGGGTTTATTCCATTTTTGCAGAATGTGCGGAAGGTTTTGTTTTATGTAATCATTCATTTCATTTAGCGCGCGATATGTCTGCATTTCGTTTCTTTTTTTCTAAATCTGGGTCCACCCAAAAAGCTAATGTCATTCATGGTTTCCGTCCAAACATCGAGCGTATTGCAAATACTTTCAACTTTTGACAACCTCACAACACGATTCATATTTTTCCTCCGTTCTTTTCTTTAAGTATTAGGACTATGCATTAATTTTAAAGGTTTTTTCACCAAAAATGGGGCTTTATTTCGATTTCAAAATGGATTGATACATCATTCAAAGTACTGTCCGTCGCTAGCCACAACCTTTTCCCATCTTTCTTTCAATTTCCGGATTCCGTTTCTCCAAAATTCCGGCTTCTGGGCGGCTATGAATGAATCGATCCATTTTTTGGTCTCTTCATATGAAGAGAAGCGGTGTCCAGCCAGCTTACGCTGCATCTCCCGGAACAAGTGGTAATCCGAAGGAGCAATGTCTGGGCTGTACGGCGGGTGGGGTAGCACTTCC
Organism: Amiota minor; assembly: GCA_037043295.1. NCBI lineage: Eukaryota > Metazoa > Arthropoda > Insecta > Diptera > Drosophilidae > Amiota > Amiota minor. Next base: position 33,024 of record JBAMAW010001008.1, read on the forward strand.
CAGTTGAGCGTTCCAAGGTATGTTTTGACGACCTGTGCAACATGCGGCCGAGCGTTGTCATGCTGCAAAATAACCTTGTCGTGTCTTTCGACCGTTTCCGGCCGTTTTTCAAGCAATGCTCGGCTCAAACGCATCAATTGACGTCGGTAGACTTCCCCAGAGATGGTTTCGTTGGGTTGGAGCAGCTCATAGTACACCGCACCCTTCTGATCCCACCAAATACAGAGCATGAGCTTCGAACCATGAATATTCGGCTTGGACGTCGATGGCGCCGGTTGGCCGGGCTTGACATATGTTTTTTTACGCTTTGGGTTATCGTAATGGATCCACTTTTCGTCGCCAGTCACAATACGATGCAAAAAACCCTTCCGGCCAAGTCGTTCAAGCAGCAATTCGCACGTGAAAAATCGGCGTTCGACGTCTCTCGGCTTCAACTCGTATGGCACCCAATTACCTTGCTTTTGGATCATTCCCATCGCTTTGAGACGTCTGGAAATGGTTGCTTGGTCAACGTCCAACGTTTCGGCGAGCTCTTCTTGCGTTTGGCACGGGTCTTGGTCCAGCAATGCCTCCAATTCTGCGTCTTCGAACCTTTTGGGCTGGCCAGGTCGCTCCTTGTCCTCGGTATCAAAAACACCACTTTTGAAGCGTCGAAACCCAGTACTCACAGGTTGAAATCGATGGAGTTTGGTTCGGGTAGGCATCCAACAGCAATTGACGGGGTTGGGTGGTATTTTTCTTCAAATTGAAGCAAAAAAGCAAGGCTTCCCGCAAATTGCGTTTTGACGGCACGAAAGTTGACATACTCGGAGCACAAAAAAACTATGTTTTGTACACTTCAGCGAAATGGCAGATACTGGTAAACAAAGCCTAATGATGAGGCTTTGACATGAATATAGTTACAGTATTGCCAGATGCGATACTGTTGTAAATAACGCCATCTGTGTGCAACCTTTAAAATTAATGCATAGTCCCAATATTTTCCACCGGGAACTTTGAAACTGTGAATCCTTGGCCTTCAACACATATGGAAAAATATTAAAGCTTCCAAGATTCGATTGAATTTCGTGCCTCCTTCAAAGAAAATAACTTGATTAGATTTTAAGTCACAAATTATTTTGAATTGAATTTTACCTTTATTCGCTGACATTCTATTAAACATATCTTGCAAATTATTTTGCTTTTTCATTCACCATCGATACATAATCTTTCGGTGATTCACTTACAGTGCAATCGGTATCTAAACTCTTTTCATTTGGTGAACGCTTCCTTTTGGGAGGTGCAATTTTATAAAAATATTCCTTCAATTTGCAATTATGTAGGAAAAACTCAAAATATCCTACCCTTTCGGTTTTTGCTTCCTTATTTGTGTTGTAAAGTTGAGTCCATGAGTTTTAGCGTGTTTGATTAAATTAGATGTGTTGCCGGCACACTTTGCGTTTTTAAAACAATATTTGCATTCCACACCTTTGACATAGGTGGAGCCATTGCAATACCACTGTAATGATCCCTCAACAACCAATCAACAAACAATTTGTATTTATTTGTTTAGTTGTAGGCTAGTTTTTAGTTAGTAACAAAAAAAAAAGCGTCTTGTTTTGTACGTCTCCTTACTTCGTCATTATTTCATTTTATAATTTTTCGATGTACCTTCCTTCGCTAAAGAAGTTTCACTTCCATATCCACTACTTATTTTTTTTATTGTAAAAATTCAATTTTTTTTTTTTACAAGCTTAACAAAACAATTAATTTTTCTATACAGAGGGGTTTTTGCAACCCTGGAAGTCAGCTAATAATGTACTGCAAACTTTGAATCTGTTTAGTACGCCAATAAGTTCAAGTTTTAAATACGTGATTTCAAAAAATATACTTTGTAAATAGAAGCAAGCGAATATGGAAAACAAAGTTAATGGTATGTTGAATATATGTAATTTTTATCAAACTGTACATGTTGTATGTGATTTGTATAATGATGTTTTCGTCAAGTCTAACCTCAAAGTAGTTGTGTTTGGTGGAGCTTAAGTATATTTGATTGTCGTGGATTAGCGTAACTACTAATGCAATTTTGTTCCTCAATGTATATAAAATTGTTTTTTCTATCTCGTTTTTTCTCTATTTCATGCAATATGACTCTTTCCAGTTAATATAAAGTTCAGTCGTGACTTTTGGGTTGCAAATGATGGCAAAACGGGCGCGCTTGCTGATTGGGTGCTCGAAAAAATAAGTAAAGATATAAATAAAAATAAAGGATACGATAAAAAAGCAAAAACAAAGCCAAACTCAATCACCATTTACAAACAAATAGTACAATCCCAGTTCGTCAATTTCGTTTTCATGGAACGATTGAGCAAGTCAACAGAGTTACTTCGGAAATAAGAACTGCCTTTGAATAACGAGAATATTGCTCAGCAGTATTCCTTGGTGTAGCACAAGCGTTTAATCGAGTATGGCATGAGGGTTTGATTTACAAAATTAAATGTTTGCTACCCTAAAATATGTATAAAATCCTGCAATCCTACATATTAAATCGAGTGTTTGTAGTAAGACAGAAAATTTCATAACAAATGAATTTATGATGAAAGTAGGCGTTCCCCAAGGCAGTGTTTTGGGACCAACTATGTACATGTTATTCACTGCCGACATTCCAACAAGTAGTCAATTTGTCACTTCGACATTTGCTGATGACACTGCCGTAATCAACCGCTCCCGTTGCCAAGTTGAAGCTTCTGCAGGCTTGGATTCTCATCTTAAAAGCCTTCAGGAGTGGTTATCCAACTGGAGAATTAAAGTCAAAGAGGGGAAGCACAATTCATTTACATTGAAACGACGGACTTGTTCTCCAGTAACGTTAAATGGTGTTACAATCCCTGAAACTCAAGTGGTAACTTATCTTGAAGTTCATTTGGACAGACGGCTCACCTGGCGGAAGCATATAGAAGCTAAAAAGACATATATGAAATTAAGGTCAACAAAGTCTTCACTGGCTAATTAATTCTAAATCTGGACTGAGACTTGAGTACAAGGTGATGATGTATAACTAATATATATGTAAGGGAGTGTGGCAACATCGCACGGTCTATGCAGCCTGCAGCAATGAGAGGACATTGTAAGGAACTTTGGCAACAGGGCGCGGCAAGAAGCAATGAGAAGCAGAGGACTGAGCAGGTAGACAGTCGTCAGTTGATCAACACAGTCGTCAGTGGATCGCAGAAGTCGGCAGTTGATCATCGTGTGCGTGCGGTTGTTAAAGTTGAACGATTATCTTTGTAATAAGAATCTTAATAATAATTTTAATATCTTTTTACATACTATTAGTATTATTAATAATATTGTAATAATAAACAATACTGTATAAACATAATACAATTCTCTACATATATATGTACTACTATAATAGAATTGTGGGATACTACGAGCGCGAGTAACATTGAAGCACTCTTGTCTACACAATGAACTCATCTCGTCTGATTCGTAACGATCGTGCTGCCCTTTTTCTTACTTAGAGGCTCGTAGTACTAAGTGAACTCCTTTTTCTCCCTTGTAGGAAGGACACACGTGTATTAGTTCTTAAGAGTTGACACCATAATGTTATTCCTACTCATACATATATATAGGAGATACAATAAATACCATAAATATTAAAAAAAATAAAAAAAGCAAACTAAAAACTATCGCTTATATAAATCTTTATTTGAACAAATGCAATAGAATAATTGTAAGATTTAGAACGCAGCCTAGAAAAATAGCTTCCATCCTTAAACGAAAATTAGTTGCCGAGGATTCAGTTAACTACAACAATAACGCATCTCTTCTTGTGCATGAAGCAGCTGTGTCTGCAATGAGGGCTAATTTGAAAAACGTGCATGATCCGGAAGATCAAAAAGGAACGACTGAACTGGTACCTTTTACTCCAGATTATTCCGTTGATTTTTTAATGGATAATAGCTTAACAAAAAGACAATACAATAGTGAATTTACACCAGGCAAGAATCGATCATTGAATCGAACAACAACTACATGGAAACATGTTAGTTTTTGTTGTAAAATGGGAATCGATTCTGGTAGATTCAACAATGGAATCGACTTTGAAACCCCAACAGGGATGGCAAATTTCTGGTAGTATTGGAAAAGGTTCGGTAATTTCCAACCGGAACTGTCATTTTCGACAGACATCCGCTTCTATTTTTCTTTCAAACAAAAACAGCTGATGTCGATGTCAGTCAATTTAAAATTGTAAGTGTTTTGTTAAAATTTTATTAAATGACGTTGCAGGAATGAAAAAGGAGTTGTAAAAAAACTTGCATAAACTGCAAATTGTTCTTCATAATGTAGATTCCAAAAATTTTACGTTTGAAATTAGCACAACGTCCGCGCAATATACTATTGTATATAAGCAAAACAAAAAACACCTCTTCAAAAATCAGAATCGCCGGTGTAAACGCAAACTCGATTTTCAATAAATCACTTTGGTGTAAATTCATTATAAGACTACAAAGTAATATACGAAATTATGATATCTACCCAGGCTATAAAAACGTGATTGCTCGAAAGATAAATGTAGACCTACGGAAATATCTATTACTGATCAAATTATTTGATCCATTTCTTTGGAGTAGGCAAAAATCGAAGATGAGCCATACTACGTGCAAGCAAAACAGCTGTCAATAATAAACTAAACATAAAAAAACGAAAATCGATTATACGTCGCCCACGTAAATTCAAAATTCCCGATACTTCTTGAACACACCTCGTATAATGATTATTCGTTTGATTTAGATGTGGAAAACTGAAATAAATAAATAAGCTTTAAATATTTCTAGTCTTTCGTTATCTTGCAATATTGGTGCATTAACTTATGTGGGCGGTCAGCAATAAATTTGGAATTGGAAGAAAAGAAAAAAGAAAAAGAAAACAGCAATAAGGGTTTTTTTCTCGGAGATATCATCTTGTTGGCTGTGGAAATACGTCAATTTAGTTCTTTTTTTAATATGTAATTATTTCCATATTTCTCTACAACAAATTAATTTCAATACAAACATCTTCCATTTGCACTAATATGGATCGCTACATGTAAAATTATGAAAGCACGTACACAAAATGCAAACATGGCAACTGTCATCACAGATTATTAAAACTTTTCATTAAACGTTCTTCACCTTAAAACAATTTTTAAACACCAAAGCTTTATTATTAATATTTATAGTGTTTTTACATCTATTAATTGAATTAAAGACAAATTTGAATGTTCGAAAATGTTAAAATATAATTGACAGCAGGTGCTACATACAACATTTGTTTGGATTTGTTTATTTTTGGTTTATGCAAAAGTGATTTGTGTAAAATGCAAATTTATACTTCAAAAAAAATTTAAATGTAGAATTCTTTAAATGCATATTACGAACAAAAAAATAAGGTACAATTGGTTCTTTTTTTTAATAACTTCATATAAGGGTGAAAAAAAATTTGGCCATTTCAAAACCGTCTAAACCGATACCTGGCAAACTGTGAAGAGCAATTGGGTTGCTTTCTATTTCTGGCACATGTTGAAATAATAATTTTACATTTCTCGTCAAATATTATCACTAAAACTACAGACATAAAAAAATTGATTCAAAATAGTGTACATTAATAAGATTTTGTGATTTGCATTGCATTTTTCAATGTGACTCTGCGGGACACCAGCTAAGAGGCTTTGGATCGTGCTCTAATATTGAGATATTGCTGATATTCCAATATAAGCTTCTACGCAGGGTAGTTGAAGTTCCATTGTACGACATTTTACTTCCTGGAAGCTTCACATCCCGACAATATATATATTTGTATATAAAAACAAAGAGTATATTAAACAGAAGGCATATACAATAGTACAACTTGAAGTACATCCGAATGATATTGACCAGGCCTGCTCTAGGCACTAGTGGGTATACCCATCAACTCAAAATAAAGTTACATGTCTGCCTACAAAACTTACAGAAATTTCTTTGAATATGTAAACAATAAGTATACATACATACATATGCAAAAACAAAAAACTTATTCTAACCATCTTACCTGTGTAGATTTCATACAGTGCAGCCTAAGGAGTATAGATGGGTAATAAAGGCACACAGCACACATGAATGCATGCATGAAACTCGAATTTTGATTTGGGTGGGGCGTATTTGTTCATCAATTCCAGTGTGAAGTAAAAAAATATA